>AFIY01000217.1:0-40740 GCA_000223825.2 Zymoseptoria passerinii SP63 | reverse complement strand
GAAATATCGCTTTTCGACACCGATAGCCGACGGCGATAGTAATATCCTTTGTCGATTTAGGCCACCATCATTTGACCTCCCGTCACCTTGTCAGTCCTCCGACTTTGTCACTGAACAAGCTTAAAGCATCCTCACCACGACCGCGACCCGCAGGAAGATGTCGTTGAAGGCACTCGCCAAACGAGAGCAATACGTTCGACTCGCACTGCGAATTACCGTGCGATAAGCACCTGCTTGGGACCATCGCGAGACACTGGTCGCGATGTGAAAGTCCGGGAGAAGGTAGCACTCTCCCAACGGCGGTGGACCAACGGTAAGGAACTGGCACGCTCGGTGCTCAAGGACAAGGCTTTGAAACAAGTCTGCCAAATGCTCTGCTCGGAGGCTCGCACCGGCCTCTTGATGTTCACGGCCGACCGGATGCTTCCCCTCAGTCCCGTCGATCAGAACCAATACATGCACGAAGAGGTACTGGACTTCGTCTATTGTGACAGAATGTCCTCGCGATAGCCATCAAAGAGCACGTCTTACATTCTGATACCTCCGATACATAGTATGTGAATGGAGGCAGCCATGACACATTGCGTCAGAAGACCAGCCTAACGGCGACCGGCCTATTCAGTTGGTCAAGACCTTGTACGGGGTGCCGAACGAGCGAGGAAGTGCCTCTTGGCTTGAAGAATGTCCTGAATACATCGAAACTTCATCGCAGAAGTTTGGCCACGCATTGGTAATCCGCTACAGAGAGGCACGATCGAACACAGCCGTCAAACGAGCGTTGAACCTCTGCTCTGTGCATATCCAGAGTCCGTACCTCGAAAGCATCTTGAAGGACATCTTCCAGCGCTACCTTGGCATCGACGTGAACGAAGAAGAGCCTTCTTTTGAACCACCATTCTATCCTTTGTTCCATCAATGGGCAAGCCTTGTTGCTGAGGACGAAATCGCAAAGCTGAAAGGCGACGATCAGCATGACCAGCGGCCGGCGCTGCTTGACGTCCTCCAGGAGGAGATCGGAGATATACAAGAGATGCTTAGAACCTTACCAGGAACGGCAGCATCACCTTCCGGAATCTGTGGACTTTGCATTCGTCGGGCTGTCCAGTTCTCGGTATGTGGAAGGATCAACAGCGCCTTTTCCTTGTGCAGGGAGCAAGCTATGCGAAAGCTGGAGTCGAGCCGCTCCTGATTCCGGGGATGAATTCCTAGATCGTGATGGTGATAGGTATGGCTGGAGTAAAGCCAGCAAGTGGACCCAGTTGTACGGTGGAACAGCGAAGATCCAAGCTCTCGATGTTGTACCGGTGCACTTGCTCGCCGATTCGGTGGCTACAATGGACAGACTGACACACCGTGGATCGCTTGTAACGGAGTGACTGGCATGTCCGCCAGGCTACAAGTCGTACGGAGGGTCGCTTCAGCTCCACGGGAACCTTGACATGGAAGGATTTTCAATCTTCTTCGATGGCAGAAGCATGATCTATCCCAAAGGTCACTCACAGCACAAGTCGCCCGCTATTGCCCGTCTGTCTCCACGATCCCGTATCGGTAAGAGTGTTTACTTTCGAGAGACGAGGACACGAAGCAAGCAAGGGTCATCGAGGCCGACGATCAGCTCTCGATCATGAACAGTTACATAACCAACATGCAGTCCTAAGCAAACGCCTTGCCAAACTGACACCCATTGACCTAGCAGACAGTCTCGATGAATCTCCCGTCCGACGCCAACGCTGGACTGAGAGCATCTTCGAATCCGACCCTAAGCTTTCTGCCACTCAGTCGTGCGCGGCTACTGCCTGACCTCTAAATCCTAAGCTGAGTTATAAGTGGACAAAATCGCCGAGATACAGAGGAACGAGCAAGCTTCTGATGCTCTTGTCATGCCACTGCCTCGAAAGAGACTCCTCGAAGCTCTGGTCAAGCAGCAGCAGACTCACAAGACAGATGCCGACATGGACGATGTCGTGGAAGGTAAGGGCCAAGGTTTGATCGTGCTCCTTATAGGACCACTGGGGGTGGGCAAGGCGCTGACGGTAGAATCCATTGCGGATCGTCTGCAATTGCCCTTGTATGCGGTCAGTGCGAGCGAGCTTTGGTGATGGTGCAGAGGCGATCGAAGAGAGGTTTGGTGGGATCCTGAGACTCGCGGCGGTGTGGATGCGGTCCTGCTATTGGACGAGGCGGATGCCTTCCTTAATCGGCGAGTCAACTCGGCAGAAGCGAGAGATTGTAATAAACGTGTTGCTGGTAAGCTTCAGATTCCTGCGACTGGGGACTGCGTGGTCGCTGACGTTTCGGTAACAGCATTTCCCTGCATTCTGGTGTATTACAAAGGCATACTGATCCTCACCACCAACCGGACCGTCAACTTTGACGAAGCGTTTTGCTTCCGAATCCTCCTGACGCTGAACTCAAGTCCCCGGACCAAGGCTCTCGGAGTGCATCTGGAACAACTTCCTGCGAGGAGCTGACATCAGCGACGAAGACAGGGCGGCTTTCGCAGAGGAATGTCGCAACGGACAGCAGATCAAGAACACCACGAAAATGGCGAGGCTATTGACCAGAGACCTAGATCGACCATTGAGTTGACAGCATATTGCTGAAGTGTTGGCTGTAGTAAGTGATGACCGTGAACCGGTACCTGTCGCTTAGGGTTGTTAGGGTTGTTAGGGTTGTTGGGCTTAGGGTTGGGTTTTGTCGAAGGTTAAGTATCGGGGACACGACGGACGATACGGCGCTGTCAGATCAGAGAGCGCGGGCTCAAGATTACGTTTGTAACTATTGTGAGGTGAACATTCGGTTTGAACAGTATGTAGAAGTAGATCGCTGACAGAAAACGGGACTCCCACCAGAACCTGGCAATGGCGACGCATCCTCAGGATAGTCCACTTCAGCTGCAATCAAAATCGGCGCAGTAACATTCAATATTCCGATGATAAGCAGCTCTGGTGTGAGCGACCGGCCAACTCCAAGCACCGCGGTCGTGGCCCTGTCTCTGCTCTCGTCACTCTCGACCTGTGCGCAGCTCTACGCTTTCAGCGACTATCATCCGCAAATCCATTCAAGATGTGCGCACTGCTCTCCTGCGTGTAGTCGAATGGCCAAGGCCAGCCTCCCGTCAGATCTCCCGGCAATTGAAACTCATCCAAAGGGGTATGCATGCCCAGGTTGTTCGTACGAAGCCCAAGGCTGCCATCCTGAAGCCCTCCCGCCGCTCCGTTAGGGAGGCCGAGATCAGGCAGACTTTGGAACGGCGTCGAGGCTTGGGGGAACGATGCCAGCATCTGTCTCTGGATGTCCATGAACTGATCGATTTTCTCGATGTGTGCGCGGATGCCTTTGCTCGCGCCGGCTGCTGGTTGAAGGCCGGATTCGAGCCCCTCGAGCAGGTCCGCCATTGAAGCCAGTAGACTGACGACTCGCTGGTACTTATCCTCCGTAAGGATGCCCTGCATGACTCCTGCCAGAATCTGTCCAATGCCGCCGAGGTGGTAAACCAGTGGGGTTGATATCGCTCGAAGGTAGTGGGGCGAGATGTTGTGGAAAGAGGAGAGAACGGACTCCGCAACCTCGCACTTCTGGTCAACGTCGTGCCAGTTGCTAGACTCGAAAAGGATGATGCGGACCAGTTGAAGCGTTGCTTGGATATTGGCCGCTTGGAACCCGAAAACGTCCTGGCTTTTGTCTCCGGTGACTGGGACCTGGTACTCTTTGAACCGTGGTGGTAGCTGGTAATAGAGGTTGAGGATATTCTCCATGACCTGAACGTCAGGAATGCTGTCGGCGATGAGCAAGCGGACGACAGAGGTGCGATCATCCCGTCGTTGTTTGTTGCGCCGTACCCTCTTGAGGGTGTGCTCCAAAACGCGATACAGATCTGTGGTGAAGTTCCAGCCTCGCAACCAATGCAGCTCCTCTGATGGAGATGAACTCTCAGCGGAGATCTGCTCGTCACTGATTTCGCTCGGATATCGCACGTTGGAGTGCGTCTCTTGTGACCTGAGGATAGTGCCAAATACAGCACCCGTGTAGATGTCCATCGTATACATGGACCAGAAGAGACGCCGGCGTTCCTCCCTCTCGACCATGGACAGATTCCGAGGCCATTTGTCCTCGTCGTGGAACTGCTGAATCGTGCTCAGGGTGTTGAAGTGACCCATGTACAGATGCATAGTCTGCAACTGTCCATATTGAATACTGGTTACAGCCAAAAGTGCGCATGCACGAAGATACCCGATTGCAGTAGCTTTGCTCAAATCCTTGTAAATAGCGTCCTGCGCTGCGGAAAAAAACATCTCGGACGACTTTGCTGCACTCTCATCGAATTGATACTTGTCGCCCGTAGCGCCATCTCGGCCTCTCGCAGCCGTGAGCGCACAAGCCGCCATGACCGAGGCGAAGAACGCCCTGTCCGTCAGGTGGTGTCGTCGGCGAATACGTTCCCATAATGTCGGGCCGTGGAATAAGGGGAATAAAGGATAGATGAACTCCATGTAGATCTCCAGATACCGCTCAATCGTGGGTCCGCTAGCCGCAGCAAACGATCGCCATGCCACACCCAGTAGGTCCTCTGGACGTCCTTCCCGAACAGCCTCGAAGGCTCCCGTGAAGTCTGCAGAGTATCCAGGCAACACGGAACCGCTGAGTGATGCATTTCGGCCTTCAGTCTTCACGCTAGGTGAGCTCGGCTGTAGGATATGTCAGTCCTCGTAATCATTCCAACTCATCCGGCGAATGTCTTGGTACCTGTTGCTGTGATGGCAGCAAGTTCGGAGGTGTTACTTGCGGCAACGACTGGTTTCGTCGCCGCCGTGACGGTCGTTTGTAGGTGCAGTCCACGGCGAAGTCATAGCAGTTCTGGCATTGTTGTTGGGGGTTCTCCGTGCTCGGCCTACAGCGAATGCTTCTGCGATGGCACAGATCACAGGCTTGTGATATCCGCTGTAGCTTCTTCGGCCTCTCGCTGCTGGCCATGGATGACCGTGGTGACCAGGCAAGGAGTTGACTCCGTACACAAGCCGCTCGGTAGCTTAGGAGAGCAGACCAGCAGGTACCTCCTCGTTAAGAAGAAGAGCCGCGTAGCACGATAATACTGCTGCAATCACTAGTTGATAATGTGTATGGAGGCTCATTGGAACACTTGGCGAATGGTTGGAAGCAAGATCCGTCTTCGTCAAAGTGGAAGTCGACAGAGTGGCGTTCGCGTCCAATCGCTCGGGAGCGGCGGATCTAACCCCGGATTCCAAGTATTTCCGGCCAAAGTATGAAGAAGACGGCAATAATTTGCAAAAGCCAATTGGCCATTGAGGGATAATTCCAAATAGACCAGGATGGCAGAACTATGGGGCACGATTTCGAGCAAATCAAGAGCGTACCTCGCTTCAACAATACGACCTCTATGGATTTGCAGTCGCGAGAAGATCTCCAATAATGTGTTCGCCCGCATCTGGCAAGACAGCGGAGAAGGTAAAGTATCTTCCGCAATACCCCGGAGCGGGCAGTAGCTGCGACACTCAGGTTCTCGTCAACACCATATCTCGACTGCTGCCATCCGGTCACACTTTCTGTGTTCCCTGGCATGCACGATCGAGGAAACGATCCGCGATTGTTGCGCAACCATGGGCAGCGAGGGTCGCATTGGACCTTGGCCACATTCCCATTCCCTCATCTTGCAACCAGGCGTCCCTGGCCGTGCACATGGCAGCATACCTGATCAACCTTGAGTAGATGCCACCGCTTCTATCGTTGATCGTGGCCGTCCATAGGCTCAAGTTGCCTCAACGCTGTAGATCCTAATCGAGAAGTCGTCGCTCGCTGAGGCCAATCGGCAAGCTGTTCTTGAAGTGCTTCCAGCCGCCGAGGGTGACGGTCGCCAGCGAAGAGCGTTTATCGTGCTACTCGGCGATACCGTCCTATCCAGCTGCTCCGTTGACAACACTTCGAATGATCGAGGGTCGAGCGAAACGAGCGAGACGACTCCTTCCTCGTTACCATGTGCAAGCACCAGGGCACCGCTTGGCGTCGCTTCAGAATTGAAGGCTACAGCCGTGACCGATGCTCCAGTGGAAAGTGTCGCCTTGCACTCCGCATTCCCATCGCTGAGCCTCCAGATCTTGACGGCCTTGTCCCGCCCAGCAGTTGCAAAAACAGGGCCCGTCGAGACTGGTGCCCAGCAACAATCTAATATCATGCGAGAGTGACCTTTAGGGTTTGCGGAGAGTGGAGCGTATGTCTTGAAGTCCTCACTTGATCTCTCAAAAATTGCCCATTGTCGGTCTCGACCAACGCTTAGCAGGAACTGGTCATCCGGCGAGAACGACAAACTTGTGACGGTCAGGCTATGGGCTGTAAGAGGCGGCCTGACTTCTCGCCATTCACGCGTATCATACAGTCGAATGACGGCGTGATCCAGGGAACTGGCTTTGCATGCGGTGGCCACTAGCCTCCCATCGCCACTCGTGGCAACAGCCGAGATCTCGTAGCCGTGGCCGTACAGCTTCTCGTGCTCCGGCCAGAGCGTGTACCGAGCGAGATGATCTTCCAAAGGTGGGTGAGCGAGGTCGAGGGTCGACTTTGAAACGCTTGATGCTGGCTCAATGTTCTCTGCATCCTCAGCGTCGCCGTTCGCCACGCCATTGACTTGTTCACCTTCTTCGGTAGTATTGATTGCCTTGTTCGAGAGTCCGAGAACAGGAATGTTTGCAGCGTCAGGCAGGTCGTCGTCGACCGAGACAGCGATATCTCCAAGATTAGAAAGCATTGCATCGACAGCCTTGGGTTTGTTGAATACACGTAAGAGCTTCTCGTCGGCACCAGAGATGAATCGGTTTTCTGATATCGCATCAATGCAATTCAGGTCATAGCCATGAATTTGCGGCCTGGAAAATTCATGCCACGATGACAGCCCGTCTCTCCGCCATTCCGCAAGAAGTCTGGTGGTCTGATCAGAGCTTGTGGAGAGCAAATAGTTCCCGTCTGTCGACCAAGCAATTCCTTGAACCTCCAGGACATGACCACTGATACCCGTTTGTTGGATCCACATGTCATTGGTAGAGTCGAAGGTCCAGCGACGCCAGCTTCCTGTGCGTCCCAGGCTGACGACGGAATGCCCTTGCGGATGCCACAGTCCAAGCCAGAACCCACCTGTGCTTCCTGTCGCGGATGTGGAGCCTTTGAGTGAGCTGATCTCACCCAATCTGCTACTACACACCCATAGGCCAGAAGCTGAATCGGCATTCCAGATTGCGAGAGAGTTGTCTGCTGATGCTGAGAGTAATGCGGGTGCACTCGATTGATTATCACGCGGACCCCATCGAGCTGTATACACCCAATCTTCGTGTCCGATCAAAAGAGCCTCGAACGTGACGGAATACTTCGAATCCGACCTTCCCACCTGGTGAGCCTTGTTCGACAGGCTCTTGACGTCACCCCGGATGGACAGTCCATTGGTCATATCATCGCCCGCTTTCGTAGAGTCCCCACCTTCCCGAAATCGCCAAAGGCGAATGTACTTGTCCTGGCTGGCGGAAGCCAGTAGGACATCGCTGTCTGGCGCATCGCGCTCATATGTGAAGTCTAGTGATCGTAGCCAGCTCTCGTGACCGATAAGGGTAGCTTGAAGTTCGAACTGCTGGACATCCTCAGACCTCGCAAATAATTGAATGGCAGTAGATGTCCCAGCAACAGCAAGTATGAGATCCCCGTTCGGTAAAGAGGTCACTGCCAGAGCCAAAGGCAGATATCTTGGCTTCAAGGAGATGGACTGAAGAATCGTAGCTTTTCCATCCTGGAGACTCCAGACCTTCAAAGTTCCATCTGCGGCTCCAGAGATGAAGATATTATGTTGCGGCAGAATGGCCAGGGTGTTGACCGAACCGGCATGCTCAGACAAACATTGAGTCTCATGAAATCCTGACGCCGTGCTCGATGTAGTTGACCAAATGCGAATTGTCTTATCGGCACTCCCGCTGACGATGTATCGATCTGAACCATCGTCGTAGATCTTGACTGCATTGACCGTGTCCGAGTGACCAGCCAGGAGTGAGCTTACGCCAACTTGTCTTTGATCCTCAGGATTCCACAATGCGATGTTTTTGCCAGCTCCGAAGACCAGAATGCCCGATGCCCAGTCCGCCGCTGACGAGTGCCTATTGCCGCCGGCAGCAATATATTCGATCGTCGTTCGTGTCATCGTGTTAGTGCCATGATTGTCGTCTTCATGTTTAATTCAAAATTCGAAACCTTCCAATCGCGAAAATACAAGTCTAACCGCTTCCAGTTAGCGCTTGTTTTTGGAAGACATCGTCTGCCAGACGAAATAGCACGGTGGGAACACCGGACATGCACCGAGCTCCGAAAGGTTCAGTGCTATAGCTATGGCAGAAACGGTCAATATCACGGTCGAATTCACGTAGGTCAAGTCTCAGCATCGTGCTTGAAACCGCGCCCTTTCTAAACCAACCTCAGCGGCGGACTCGAACTTCTGTTTTCCGACCAACGGCAACACAAGATCTCACTACCGGCAAAAGACTTGAAGGACCAACCTGCGAATGTCGCGTATCTGATTCAATGGCTTTGCACCAATCTCATGAAAGACCCAAGGGAAGATATGTTTGTGCTTGACGAGACGGTGTAGGTCGACTCATCCGCCGGATGATGCCCAGACTGATGTACGGACAGCCGACCTGGCATTCTTGTCTTGATCAACGATGCAGACTGGGAGCTAGAAGGGGAGGACAAGTATGAGCTTCAGAGTGGCGACAACATCATATTCGTGTCGACCCTCCACGGCGGATAGAGATGAAATCTGGCATTTCGTGGATGGCGACTGGAAGCGACCCCTCGACTCTTCGATCACCGGGAATGTCACGGGGCGATAAAAGCCCATTGCAGCGATTGAGCGCACATGGGCTGATTTGAGAGATGTCTGGGACATTTCCCGAGGTAGGCTCACAAGGAGACACGGTGGAGATGGACACGTCTAAAGTGCTTGTCGAACTGCTGCACATACTCTCTGCTTGAGCTTCGAAAATCGAGCCGTGGCCGAACGAGATGATCTTGGTCAATGATGGAGGAAGAATCTGGCAGGTGCGTTGAATGGAGAGCACAAGGAACTTGTCAGAGGCCGTAGCACCGACACAATCACAGCTCGGAATGATGTACTTGTCACCGCGAGAAAGAGATTCTCCAATGGTTTCTCACCAGTGATTGTTCAGTAGGCGCACGTGAAAGCCAGCAGGACTTGCTTGATAGTCGCACAGGCGACTAAGTAGCAAGACAGGTCGAACAGCCATGCAGATGACCACGTAGCAGGACAGGCTGAACCTTTTTCGGGTATGCAGGAGCGCATTCGCAGAGGCGTAGAAATGGATTAGCAGGATAATCTAATAAACCGTGCAGGTAAGTGAGCAAGGCAATGCAAAAGCGCTCCAATTCTCGCCGTCTTCTCCTCCACGAACAAGCCATCAGTCCAATGCATGTCATTGCCATCGGACATCCGCACATAAAAGGCAAAGTCGCAACGTCCGGAAGCATCGCATAGAAATCACCAACGTCCGGTCTCTTAGCAGGAACTCTTTTGCTATTCTTCCGGTCCGAACACCGGTCGGGTGGAGACCTGAACCAACCTTTGACAATCTCGATCGCGTGGTCCTCATGGCTCGTGGGTCGCGGCTGCGCTACGCATGCAGGAGTTGGGCCATGATGCATGGTGGATCAGCAACAGACGCGTGAACGCGTGAACTGGATCTCACAAAAGGAGGCCTTCTTGGGCACACAGAGGCACCTCGGGTATTAAGTATGAACAGACTGATTGCTCTGTGTGGAAGCGGCTCGTTAAACGATGGATGATCATGATGAATTCACGGGACAGTCCGTGATGCAATAAAAGGTCGCCGTTGTTCATCTTTCATACAATAGCCATAACTGGCATACTAGGTCCTTCGCCTCAACTTTCGACGTTCCTCGCTGCCAGAACGAGAACCCACCAGTCGAGACTTATACCTCCTCTCAAGACATTATCATATCCTCCACGTGCACCAAATCGTCAGACGCGGCAAAAAAGTAACAAGAAGAAGCATGAAATAGCAACCATAAGAGAGCTCCATTGTTTTTTGAATGTTTCCCTTGCTCCTCGGCAGTTCTCCTCGCTTCCACATGTTCTCCTCAATCGTCCAGTAGACTCCTCTCCGCTCCAGTTGGGGTATCCATCCATTCCGTCCATTCGGTCGGTCTAATCCAGAAACGACGCCATGCTTCCGACACAAGGACGATGATGGGAGTGACTTCCTATTCCCCTCCATCCCCAGCCCCACGTCCCGCGGGAAGGGCAAAGAACGTTTTCCATTGAATCACGTCCTGGCCCTGCCTTCCATATCCCCAATGCCAAAGTATTGAAACGCCAGCTAAAAAAGCAGAGTGCTGAAAAATAAGGAAACTTTCTCGTGAAGACATCTGCTCGCCCAGATAGGCGAACAGTTCGATCCAGGAGGTCTGATGAGACGTCATCCTTTCACAGGCAGTGCAACTTGCTGCCTTCTCTCCTCCCACGTCGTCTTCTCGACCCTCCACAGAACAAGCAATCGGCCATGAATGACCAGAAAGCAGAACTTCCGCGTGCAACGCGAAACGCTGGGTCTATTATGAGTGGGAGGAGATGCCAATTGGCATGCGGCCGCCGAGATCACAGTCTTCCGAAACGCCAGTATCGTTCATTATTTACCCTTCAGGGGCTTGCTCATGACTCTTCGTTATTGTTGGTGTTGCTGTCCGAGGGAGTGCGGATCCACATATGCGAACATTTGTGTTTGCATGTCCATGCCGTGACCAGGGCTTGTAAACATCTGCTGGTCATCGGCAAGTTGTTGCATTTGTCCCGGACTTGAGTAGGCTTTTGAATCCTGATATAGCATTCCGTTGTCTTGAGGGCTATTGAACATCGATGACTGGTCGTGAGAGATGTGTGATGGAGTGGAAAAGGAGACACCGCTGTCCTGGTGCATTGAGCTTTGGTGCTGAGAAGGCGACTGGTAGTTGCTGCTGTCTGCAGTGTGTTGAGGACTTGACTGAAAGTGCATTGGTGGCTGGCCGGGCATATTCATGTTGCTCTGAGAGTCCTGTCCATTGGAGGGCGAATGGAAATTGAACATGCCATCATTCATGGGCGATTGGAAGTCCTCCTGCAGACCCGGACTTCGAAATGGCAGCGCCATCTGCTTGTTGAAGGTCTCTGAGAGGTAGAGACCTTCATCGCCAAGCTGCGAACCTTCACTGTGGGTGCCGAAGATATCAGCGCTTTGACTGCGGCCAACACCATTTAGTGGAGGCGAGTGGTCTGCGATAACGGGATCTCCGTGACTGGTCATGGAAAGCGGCGTATTGCTGGTGCCGATCATAGCGCCGGCATCAACAGACAAAAAGCCATTGTTGAACGACGAGTTGAATTGCGTAGAGTGCATGCCGTCCGCAGAAGGCGCAGCGCTGAAGAAATTGGGAGTGCCGAAATCACTTGGCGAGTTGGCAGTGGTTGCCGAGTGAGCGCCGTTGAAGGGCAGACCCATGTAGCCAGGCGATGTGTCGATGCTGAGATGCGAGCCAGGAGGACCACTGGCAAAAGCGTGTTGATGTTGTGGAATCGGCGCGAAGATGTTTGGATCGTGCATCGGTTGCGGTGCAGACTGACCTTCGTGCTGGATGAGGAACGAAGGCATGGGTCCATTTCGGAGCATGTTGAAGTCAACGGCAACTGGGACGGACCGACTGCGCTGGCGTTTATGTCCACGGGGACCAGGAGGTCCCATCAGGCCGGCATTAGCCTCTTGAGGAGCTTGGAGGAACATGCCACTATGAGGATGCATGAGGTGGTTCGGCTGACTTGCGGGTCGGTGACCGACGGGCGAGACCGGAGCAGAGACAGCAAAGGCACTCGGATCAAACATGTTGTGAGCGTGTCGGTTCTGGTATGACTCGAGAGACACCAGCTTGGCAAGTTGGCCGCTGAGCACTTTCGACGGGCCGCCGAGTTGATGCACCATGACCTGACTCGCTTGCTGATCCTCCGTGAAATCACCACACTCGTAGAAGCCGCCGCTGCCGGAGCTGTCCATGTAGAACTTTGGTGGCCGAGTCAACTCAATGATCAGACCGCCCGAGCGTTGCGATGCACCCTCAGCAGCAGCCAAAACATCGCCCTGCTCGAGTGTAATGTTCTTGATCCAGGCGAATGGATACTCAATCTTGTATCCAGCAGCGTCATTGTTGATGTAATAAGTGATACACGCCTTGTCAGGCGAGTAGAACACGACCAAATCCATGGTGCTTTGACCCACTCGACGCCATGTGCCAACTGACAGTGACCGGCAGTGAAAATGTTGGATGACGACCTTGCTAGTAGACGTGTCGGTGTTCAACGAGAAGTTGCCGCCACCGTACGGCGCAAAGCCCGGTCGTCCACCCATCATGCCCGCTGGTAGGCCTTTTCCGGAACCGTATGCCTGCATAGCCAGATATTGCCGCATCGACTCCGGGATGCTGTCACAATCCTCGCCACTCTCGATGCTGCGTTTGGCAATGTTCTTGATCTTTGCACGTCTGTAGATGTGTTAGTAGTTGAACCAGTCAAATATCCACGAAAACCCACCTGTTTTGAAACCAAATCTGCACCGAGCGTTCGGTCATGTTGATATCCGATGCTATCCGCTCTCGGACTAATGCCGTTGGTGTGGGATTCTTGTTGAACTCAACCTCGAGGGTCATGAGCTGGTCTTGCGTGGCTCGCTGGCGTTTCTGATTCTTTTGTTGCTGAGTGAGGGTGCTCTTTCGCGGAGGGCGGCGGGCGGCGTTGTTCGCGCTCGAGTTCGAATTCGTGGGTGTGATTGAGCCATCCTGCGAGTGGGATGACGAATTTTGGGAGAGTTGTGGTTGCATGACTTCGGCCATGTTGTAGACTTGAGTCCGTGGACTACAAGACGACTGTGGTATCGATTGGTGGTGCTAGAACAAAGAGATGTCGGTCGTCGGTTGCGGCGTAGGCGCTGCGGAAAGAGAACAGTTGACGGCGGACAGTTATGGTCAAGCGGACGAAGTGAAATCGGGCGATGGGTCAGCAGTGGTGTGATGGTGCGTGGCAGCCAGCTGTCGCCCGAGAGATCTGATCTGTGATGGTAAAAGGTATATTCCAACGGCCAGGCGCGGAGGTTGTCAGTCCAGGACTTTGCGTGTTCGATGGATCCGGTGATTAGGCGGTGCAGTGCAATGCTCGGCTGTATGCGAGCAAATCGATGAACGGAAGGGTGGAATAGAGGCTGATTCGATAGAGAATGGACGAATCGATGTAGCCGATGAATGAATGAATGAATGAATAGCGACGCGGTGCCGGAAAGAGTGACGGCGGGCCAGGCGTGCTCCTTGTTCGGACAAGGTCAGAAAGGGATCTCAAAGGAAAGACAAGTCGAATACGCAACGTCGTGAAGGAGTGAGTGACGTTGGTATCGATAAGAAGACGACGACAAGGGAGATGAAGAAGAAGGCGTGATAGTATGAGGTGAATTAGGTGGACGGCAGGTCGAAGCACGAGGTAATCTCCTGAGTAGGAGAACAAGACGAGAGCTTGGATGAGAGGAGCGAAAGGGCATCGCGTTCTCGGCAAAGAACGAGAATAGTGTGGACTCCCTCGCTCCTTTCTCCCGTACCCCTGATCGGGCCATCCCGAGACGCTAAAAGACACTAAAGGTACCTACGTCCGCGGCTTACTTCTCCTATACAAACGAAGACTTCACGCTCCACGCCCCAAGCAGCTACTGCACCAGGCCATCACAGGCGAGCCGCGCTATGGCCCGCGGCGCGTCGATGGCCGTCATCATCTGACACTCACTTTGGGCCCTTCATCGGCGCTGCAGCACACCGTACCATAGACATCGACTGCGCCCTTAAGGCTCGTAATCCTGGAACGGACGGCGAACGCGCTCCGTACCTGATCTCGCAGACAACAATCCACAAGTCCAGTCAATGGCTCAGTGTGTTGCAGTCTGCGAGTATCGGAAGCGGCTGTTGCATCGCGTCAGAGCCGTGAAACTCCCAACTGTACAGCAAGTTGCGACACTACGGATGGCTTGCATCGATCGGTCAGTACGAAAGACTTCGTTTCGAGGGACTTGTACGATCGATACAGATTCTCAACACGGGCTGTTCGTCACCAACTACCTCTGACAAGCAATATCATCAGTCTGCTCACCTCTTTGTTCCGCGCGATGCTCCTCCAACCACACTACACCGCCGCCGTGCAACCGGAATAGCCCAATGCCGTGCTTTACTGGTGGTGTGAAACATTCAGTCCGGGCCACGCAGTCCGCTCTCCACGTTCCCTTGTGTGATCGCATCTCACCGATTCATCCTAGCCAAGACCGTGCAGCACTATCCCTGCTCCCACAAGTCCGGCGCTCGCGTTTCGTTGGTCAGCCTTCACGAGCAGGCTAAGGCAAGTACCTCGGACGGCACTTGACGGTACTTCCTATGCAAGACATCCGAATAGGCAGGGTGTGCAAGGGGAGGCCCTTTTGTCAATACTACCTTGCAGACATGGATGAATCTCACACCGCATGCTTCTGCAACGATTTGACCTTTCCTAGCGATTGCCGCTGACTGTCTTGGCAGCGAGGTTGCGACAAACATTGGTCGCAGATCACAACGGCGTTGGGTGCGTGCACGCCAGTGGATGTGAAGAATCCCAGCATGTCAAAGGGCTAAAAATATGCAGCCTCGTCTCCCTGAAGGTAAACGTCGGCTCACTCCGACGATTGATCGCGGTTGTGTAAACGCAACGCTCTGCCCTTTCCGATCAAGCCACTGGAATCGCCTGGATCTTCGCTTCGAGCACATCCGCTTAATGGAGACTGTAGAATGCGAGCGGTCTGTTCCTGAACCTGAGGTCTAGCGTACCGTCCGACGCGAGCATAACGCATAACGCGTCCCCTTAGACGAAAGGTAAAACTTGAAACACAGCACGCACAGCACGTTCTTCAAGCCGCCACAGATCGGTCAGCTGGCTTTGAAGAACCTGACCCTGAGACCAGTTCCAATCGTTGAGCCGTGCGCAGTCTCAGTCCATTGTTGTGATGATGACAGCGACACTCGTAAAAAGGGTCAAATCCAGCTACGATCGCGGCTACGGTCTTGAGTCTAGCGCCAGGAACAGCCGCTGCACGCCGCGCCGCGCCGGAACTCGGGTAGTTCTAATGATGGTTGTGAGGCCGGCGGAGAAATGGCGGACAAGACTTGACCACTCCAACACATTGTTACACAAACCAAAAACTGCTTCCGTCTCGCTGTACATGCTTCACAACATCGATCGCGCCACGCTCTGCTCCGAAGCCTGTGAAACTGTGGCTGAGGATCACATCTGTCTGCCGTGGATCTGAGACATGGATGTAGGTAGGCACTCCCGGATACGACCCAGCTTCCGGTCTTTGAGCACGCACCGATCACTAAGCAAGACACCTTATCAGTAATTGCATGCCGGAATGCATGATATGCTAAAGACCATGTCGGTGACTGAGCAGGACACATTAATCGTGCAGACAGGTCGAATGATCCTCTGTAGGAAGAGGCCTTGCGAGAGTCATTGCACTGTTCACTGCGCCAGCTGTGCACGCCACCGAAGCTAATACTTCACCTCGGGCTTTCACTCCACATAATTGGCGGCGTGCGCTCGCATTGTGCTGTTATCCTCTCCGATGCTTAGTAAATGCTATTCTCGGGCTTCGACCCTACGTATGTTGCCGGCAGCTCAGGGCTCGTGGCCGGCCAAAACTCGAAACATCTTTGAACCACTCCCTGGCCCCCGTGTCCTGCCCAACAACGACTGTCACTCGTCGCCTTTCTCCGGAAAGTGTTCTATTCTTTCACCGGCTTGAGACGAGACACGCCAATGCTCGACTACCACAACGCACTGTCTTTGTCGAACCGCTCAATCTCCTTGCCTGCATCCTCCACATCCTTCTTCGCCTTCATTCGCATATAGAAGATTGGACAATCGCGACTGGAGCAAATGACTTCGTTGTGCATGCTGCCCTGACAACGCTGGCATTGTGTCCATAGTCGGGCGAAGCGGACCTCGAGTTCCGACACTTTCGTCAGCGATCGTTGATACAGCTCTCCGAAACGTGGACGACACTCGGTTCCAACGGCGCCGCCCTGCTCTTCCTTGGATGACAGCGGCTTCTTGCAGCCCAGACATGTCTCGGTCTTCTTGGCAAACTTCATCAAGCCACCCATCGTCGGCGCTGCGACGGAAATGGCACGAGTGTGGTCGCCGGTCAGCAACGAGCCAGCCTTCTTCTCGCCCAAGATTGGCTCGAAAATGCGACCCAACGGCTTCGCGAGTTGGTTGTCCAGATAGTACTTCGTGTCAATGGGTAGGTTGTGCTCCAGTACGAACATAGGGTCTTCGGACTTTTCATATCCCTTGGCGCCCGCTGCACCCTTGACCATCACATAGGCCACGCGATCGCCGAGAGCTGGCGCGGATCCTGCATCGCGCTTTCGCATGCGTTCCGCCAATTCGGTGTGTGCTTGCTTTGATGCGTAGTCCACCTTGCTCAGGGCTTTTGTGATGACCAGATTTGACATGTCAACCCGATTCTGGAGCAGCTCTGATATGGTTTCCTTGACGTAGCTACGACCATGATTAGTACAGTGGTTCTGAATGTGAGGGATACTGCACTCACTCCTGAGCGCCCTGCACATCCTGATCGATCAAAAGCATCTTCAGGCTCGTCTCGATCACATTCTGCACAAGTCGGCAATTGTCTCGACGGACCGTCTCGATACCCTTGGTGTCCATTTTGTCGTACTTCTCAGTGTTGGTCCAGTACAAGCCGGCGTAACGCTTCTTGTTGATTAGGAGGTATGGGTAGTACACCTTTTCGAACTCCAGCTTGATCGGCTTGATGAACTTACTCGACACGTATTCAGCAGCATCCTGTCCGAGTTCCATGGCTTTTGCAAGGTCATTGGGGCCGAACTTCACCATGACGGAGTCGGTGTCGCCGTAGATGACCTGGGCATCATGACTGTAGCCATTGGCGATGGTGTAGCGCTTCTCCACCTCTTCCTTCGTTCTCTCAATCATTTGACGGCCGTAGGAGGTGGTACTACTGGCAATCGCCAAGCATGGCAGCTTTCCAACAGTAGCACCCGTCAAACCGTAGACGGAGTTGGCACTGATCTTCAAGGCCAGTTGTCGACCGTTGAGCACCGCCTTCTTGAATGGATCGGTTTCCACTGCGAGCGCTTTCTTCGCTCGCTTTCTGGCACCGAGGAGTTCTTCAAGAATCTGTGACAGCAAACCCTTGCGGACCTTGGTTGTGCAGAAGAGGTCTCCATTGGGCGTAACAATATAGTCCTCGTCCTTCTTGAGGTTGAGTTTCTCGATAGCATTCTTGTTGAGGAGCGTGGTGTAGCACAAGTTGTGTGCTTGCATAATGCTAGGGTATAGAGATGCGAAATCGAGGGTTGCAACCGGGACATCGTAGTAGCCTCGGGTTGGTTCAATGACAGTGGCACCTTCGTATTGCTCATCGCTGCCTTCTGTTTTGAGGTTTGGTACAACCAGTTGTTGTTCCAATGCTTTCCGGAAGAGCTGACTAACAAATTTGATCTGTTGGCCCTTGGAAAGGAGGAAATTGAAGGGCACACCTGTGACTCGGGCCATTTCTGTGTAGTTGACAAGACACATGAGCTTGTCCATGAGACGTTGCGGCAGATATGCATCTTTCAAGCAGTACACCGCAAGTCTGCGGCGGGACTCTGGAGTACCGTTGTAGAGCTCCGTGATCATGGTGTGGTGCACATCTTCCTTCTGCTCTTTCAAGAAATGAGCAGATACTGAGTTCAAAGTGTAGCTTCGGAGTTGGTAGTCTCGCTGAATCAGTTGGAGCAGATCAAGCTGTAGGCGGCCATTGGTGTTTGTCGCTTTCGTGTCGCGGTTGCCCATCTGCTTGCTGGAGAAGTTGGCGTCTCTAGCAGCAGACTTGACATTCTTCAGGCGGGTCCAGTAGGGAAACTTGCCCACCTTGAGATGCGCCGCTCTGTCGAGAAGGTACGGAAAGTCGAAGTTGGACGTGTTGTACCCGATGATCACGTCTGGATCAACCTCTTCCAGGAAATCGCGCCACGCCATAAGCATCTTCTCCTCGCTATGGAATTCGAACACTTGCGTATTTACGATCAAGCTGCACGTGTCCATGCAGAAGACATTCCGCACGAAGGGCTTCTCCTCACCATATCGCGTCACGACGTTGGCGATTTGTATGACAGGGTCGATGTTGGCTTCTGGAAAGACGCCCTTCCGTCCAGCACACTCGATGTCGAAGCTCAGAATGCGGAGTGGAGCCATTTTCGACCATTCCCCATCATCTGCAGGATGCGCAATGATGTCGCGGAAGTGACAGTATGCCTCGATCTGGCAATTTGATTGCCGGTCTCGCATTGGAATCATGTGGTATTTCCCAGCGTTGACCGAGACCCAGGACATGCCCGAAATCTTAGTATCGACCATGAAACGGAGAACGTATTGGATGCTGTCGAAAGTCAAGATTCCGCCTTCAGCAACCTTCCAGAGGCCCTTGTAGTTGGCATTTCCGGACTCGATCGTGGTGCGGAGGCGGTTGATGAACTTTGGGTCCGTAACGGTGATTTTGAGGTAAGGACTTTTCGTATTGCCTTGGAATCCGAACATGTTCTCTCGCATGACCATCTGGACAGACTGAATGGCGGCTGAATGCTGGGCGAGGTTGGACTCGAGGAAGACCTTGAATGGCTCGCAGTCGTTCTTCGTGAAAGCGATCGGAGCCGCAACATAGAGGTAATGCAGGAAGTCGGTGACGTGAAGAAGTACGGAGTGTCCTTCCTCAGTCACGCCAAATAGCTTCACGGTCGCCTTCCCGCCATGTAGAGTACCCTCCTCAGCATCGATAGATTGAAAGCTCACAGTGTCCGTCTTATCGTTGAAGCCATCCAAACTTGGCCTTGCCCAGTGCTGGTCTTTCTCTGCGTTTTTGTGCTTCAGGGCGTCAATGTCCTGAGTGAGTCTCTCGAGAACCTCCTCTTCAAACTGGCTCTTCGGCTGACTCGATCCAATGGGCTTGCCATCGGGTCCTCTTCTCGCGGGAGTCTTGAAGACGGGCTTCGAGTCGTCCAATCGGCGCTTCTTCTGTGGCGAGGCTTGCTGGTTCCGACGAGAGTTGGTATTACCCTGCAAGACTCTCTTGCTTGGGACCGTCGCAGGTGGTTGCGCTACGACTGCCGGCATTGTGGGCGATGTGGGATGTGGAGTGTTGAAGTTGTTTGCGTGAGAACCCTAAGGACGAAGAGGCAGCGCAGCTTCGAAGCCGGGAGTGGAACGCGCTTCGTGTCTTAGCGCGATTTCATAAATTGGCGGGGCTGAACCTCGCCCCAGGGAGCTTCAAGCCTCTCTGAACATCCATCATCATCACCATCCGATTCAAACAGACACCCTTGCAAGGTCACTTCACAGATTATGTGGCAGGTGATCGCTTTTGGCATCTGAGAGCTGAGTGGAGAGCCGCATCAGATCAGAGAAAGCTATCAAACACACTACGACAGATCCGAAGCGAACGCCTCTGTCTCTGAACACAGGCCAAGTATTGCGCACTCTTCATTGACCTCTTTCTCTGTTCACGTCTCGACACCGCAGCAACAGCCAACATGGACTCGCAGAAAGCATGGGGTAAGTACAACTTCGAGAAGGATACCGAGATTGCACCACTGATGCCTAATACAGAGACTGAAGGCGCCGCCAAACTTGTCGACCTACACCGCGATGCACTCTACAACTACAACGCCGAGGAGCAGAAGAGAATAGGTACCGAGAAGCCATGGAAGCAAGATCCTCACCACTTCAAGTATGTTCGCATCTCGGCTGTAGCGCTTGTCAAGATGGTAATGCACGCACGTTCGGGAGGCGAGATTGAAGTCATGGGTCTGATGCTCGGATACGTCGAACACGAGACATTCATCGTCACGGACGCCATGCGCCTACCAGTTGAGGGAACGGAAACAAGAGTCAACGCGCAGGATGAGGCGAACGAGTACATGATCAACTTCCTTCAACGGTCGCGGGAATCAGGACAACTCGAGAACACGGTTGGTTGGTATCACAGTCATCCGGGCTACGGCTGCTGGCTCTCCGGTATCGACGTCATGACACAGCACACCCAGCAAATGTTCATCGATCCCTTCCTCGCCGTCGTCATTGACCCGCATCGGACTATCAGCGCCGGCAAGGTCGAGATTGGAGCATTCCGCACGTATCCGGAGGGCTACAAACCAGAGGGGCAGGCCTCAGCAGCAGAGGGAATGGCAGCTGTTCCGACAGCCAAGGCGCAGGACTTCGGTGCACATGCAAACAGATACTATCCTCTGGAAGTATCCCACTTCAAATCGACCCTGGACAACAAGTTGCTGGAGGCATTGTGGAATAAGTACTGGGTGCAAACACTGTCTTCTTCTCCGCTCGATACGAACCACGATTACGTGACGGCACAGATCGAGGACCTCGCAGCGAAGACGAAGCTTGCGCAGGAGAGCACGAGACAGCGATCTGGCGTGACAACGGGACCGGCACGAAGTGGCAAAGGAGGAGATGAACAGCTGAACAAGCTGGCAAAGGCAGCCGAGAAGATTGCGAACGAAGAGAAGACTGGTCTGATGGCATCGCTGGTCAAGGAGAAGGTGTTCGCTGGTCATGCGCCACAAGTCGCACAAGCTTCTACTGGGCTGGACGCGAACGGCACGGACACCCATATGTCTGAGATTGCATGAAGGCGCAAAGGGTTGTTCCTTTCGGAGTTCATGCAATTGCGTCCGCCGAGGCTGAAGAAGGCCATGGACGAATGAATGATATATCATGAAATTGTGTGAGGTAGACAAGTGATACCCTAGTAACTGCACATGCAAGAGTTCAATGGCGAAATATTCAAACGGCTGCGATCATTTTGTGAGTCGGGTGGTAGGCCTGGTCTCTTCCGCGATGATGGTATTTTCTCGCGGCTAGGAGGCTCCTGGGGATACGATTAGCGGGACAGCGAGCATGACCTGCACGCCTACTTGAGCATGTCTACTAACTTAGTACCTGCACGACTATTTAGTATGTCCTTCTCACTTATCCGTAGGACTATCAGCTCGTCTAGCTACGTCACATGCACGACCGTTTAGCGTGTCTGGTAACTGTCGCGCCAATTCTGTATGGTCCCTCGAGAAGAGCTAATGTAGGAGGTAACTCAGATTAACTCCGGTGAAGCCGGAGCCCAGCCCGCTTAGCAGACGCCTCCATGCGATGCATCACTGGTACCGTACCGTACGAACTCGGAAGCAATGCGAACTATCGATGGATGCTCGCGGAAGCAGAGCTGTGACTTTATCAAGCGGCATCGATCAAGCAGCGGCTTTCTGATCGCATTACTCCCCTCCACCTCACTCATGACAGCCTAATTCATCGAGGGTTCGCGAAGAGACACTTCGCATCCCTCAACCGCAACGACTCCACTCCGAGCAGCTCAGTCGCAACATACACGCCGAACTGCCACGCGAACGACATGGCGGGAGAGCCATGCCTGTGCCAACCCTCACCCTGCTACTCGGCGTAGTCGTCATTGGCTATCTGTTCACCTTCGTTGTCTTTGCCGTCCTCCGCATCGTCACTGGTGTCTCAATTCAGCGCGTGGGCTATACCGGTTTCAGGCGCATCGCATTCTCCCCCCGACCCGGGATCCGAATCAACATTCGCGGAGTCGGTCTGTCAATACACCGGCCAACCTTCGCGCTTCCAACATGGTGCAGTCTGGTGATCACAGAGCTTGCAGTTACGGTGGACTTGAAGGGTTTGGACGATGCACGCAGGAAAAATGTTGGAGAATTTGGGGAGAAGAGCAATGAGTCAGTGAAGAAAGGTGGTAATGCTTCCGAGACGACGAACGTGGAACGTAAAGAGGGCAACGATGAGCATGGAAAGCTATGGCGAACGTTGATGAAGGCAAAGGAAAAGGTCAAGCGAGTACACAGGGAGATCGGATGGCTACGCCTGGTTGACGTCGTTGCGACGGCCACAACTTTCAGCGTGGAAGGGGTAGGGACGGTAAGCCTTGAGAGACTTACGGTCTCGGTGGATACCAGGAAGCAGACCGTGGACAGGAGCAGGCTATTCCAGCATCACAAGCATAAGCCAGAGACACAGACTCCTGCGGAATGGAAGTCGCTGATTCGGAGCATACTCTTCACTCCGGAGGGCAGAGACTCGACAGAGATACTGGACTACGGCACGCTCAATGTCCATGGCATGCTCCATCGTGAGCGCGAGGGGCTTCGAGACGCATCCATATCGCTAAAGCTTGGCCGACTGACGGTGCCTTACGATGACCTTGTACATTCGAAACGGTGTGCCGATCTCCTACGAGGTAGATACGCCCACCCAAAACCGGGCCGCAAGTCTTCGGACCCTACGCTGAACGATGCGAAAAACGGTCAGGCAGGACAGGACGGTCCGGACGAGCACCTCGTTCAGGCGGTATCCGATTCGAAATCTTTCATTTCCTCGATCCTACGTGGCATTCAGGAAGTTCAATTCGCAGTCGGCTTCGTCGGCTTTTCCAAAACCCTTGCCATCAAAACGACTGCCGACAAGAATGTCTACTTCAATTTTGCAATGAAGGAGCTTGGCCTTGATGTGCTTCGCCTCGATCCAAAGAGCCCTGCTCATAAGATGTACTTTTCCCCAAAAGATATCGCTCACCAAGCGCTGGTGACCGGCATCGCCATATCTGCGGGCATCGACGATGGACATGAGCATCCTGAGCGCATGCTGTACATTCCAATGGTCACCGCTACTGTTAAGACGACCCTGCCTTCGAGAACGATCCACTACTCCAAAAAGGACGATGCAACGGACCGCAACTCGAACATACTATACGCGAACTTCGTGTGCACCTCTCCGTCGATTGACCTGGATCCGAAGCATCTGCCTCTATTGCAGGAGACACTCAAGCAGAGGTCTGGTCATCGAAGTACCAGGCCGACTTCTTCGCGTCATCTTCTAATTTCGCAGCTCCTGCCAAAGGCTGATGTCAAGCTGTCCGTCCAGGAACCTGTGCTTCGTATATCGCTACCACCAATGGACAATAAAAATGCCGCAGAGGACGATTTCGATCTGTTGATCTCATCAGTCTCTTCGATTGCGCTTGAGTGCGAGTCTTGTCACGCTTTGGATGGTCAGACGCATTACAGCTTGAATTCCTACTATCGACATTCACGGCATCGCCTGTATTACCAGACCGCGGCTGGAGAACGACATGACCTGCTCCAGAGCGATTTCTTCGAAGTACAAATTGATGTCAACGCTCTTCCGGAAGTCTCGGTTGTGGCCGCTGGACGGGCTCAAAAGTTTACAGTCTTCCTCATTCGGCCAGACATCTGTGAAGGTGTTCGTCAGATCGTGACGCAGCTTCGAAGGAACGTGCTTGCACCGAGAGATGGCGAACCGAAGCCACGGGCCAGCTTCCTACGGACGATCCCTGGCTGGCTGGAATCTTTCCGACTTGAAGGCTCGGATTTTGGACTTGAGCTTGCAGGTATTGACGAGCAAGTCTCGAAAGATACACGTGGATTCGCTCTACACCTGGAATCATGGATTACCGAGTACAAGGCCCATCGTGACCACACCCCGAACACTGAGCATTGCCATCGGCGGAAGCCTACGGTGACTCCTGCCTCACCACCCAAGGACAAACGTTCACGGTTCGCAGATCATCTGTCCTCCCGGAAGCGAAGTCAGACTTTTGCTGACGGGCGACGACTGACCTTTCACACTTCGAATCTAGAAGGCCTCATCATTGATTCGATCGACGAGTCTGATGCAGAATCATTCATGTCTGTGCCACGATTTGAAGTCGCGTTTTCGACATCCACAGATTCACACGGACCAATCTTTCATATCAATTCGTTTGCTAAAAGTGTGCTCTTGCAGTACTCGCTGTACAACCATTTCGCAATTGGCGTTGCAACGATGGTCATCAAGAAGACATTTCTGGACCACGAAAGGGATGAGCGTCCAGCTGCGTTACGGAGGACGTCAAGCATGGGTCTCACCTTCTCCGATCCAACACTGGAAGAGATCGCCAGTCGCGAGATCACTGCCGTTGACTTCAAGTCGAATCTCATTCAGATCAAAGCTCACATGCCAGCTGACCCGCCTATGATGTTGCAGGCTTATTACATCGAAGCAGGCCGACATCGCTGGTCGTCACCGTTCCTTCGCAGCCGCTTGACTCGCCTGTACGTGAGGGCGCCTGCGACCAAAGCAGCGTGGAGTAGGATCGCTAGCCTGAAAGCTCTTCGCCTCGATCTTCGCGATCTGCGCCGCAAAGTCGGCAACAAGCAAACGGTCGAGAAATCCCTGGACATCGGAGCCGACTCGATACGAATCTCTATTCCCCACTCCCTGGTCGTGCATACAATATTTGACAACATCACAAATATTGTCAAAACCTCGAAGCAGCTACAGCACCACTTTGTAACGGGACGCAGCGACTACATCCTGACGAAAGAGCCCGAAGGCCCCAAGCACGTTCCGCGAATTGTGCTGCGATCGCAGATCCTGCTATTCGATATTGAAGACAACAACTTCGAGTGGAAGCTCGGCGTCATCTACAGAGCTGGGCTCGAGGAACAGAAGCAGAGGCTTGCTCGAGATGAGGCGTTCAGACTGAAAGAGAAACGACTCGCTCGAAGTTCCAAAAACGCTACCTCGCGCTTACGATCGCAGTCTGCACATTTCGAGGAACGGCCGAAGGCTGGGAAAGGCAAGGACCCATCAAGCAAGCAACGAAGCCGCAGCAGTCATCGTCCCGGCAGAGACGAGCGCGACTACGGTCATGCACGACGAAGCATACGTTATGATGCGTCCGGCAGGTGTGGAATCAGCGATGCCTCGTCGCTTTCCATTCACAAAGCGCGCGAAAAGCTGGATCGCCTCAATTCTCAATCGTGGAAGACTCGCATTGACCGCGTAAAAGATTTTCAAAGCAACGCCATTCAGGAGATGAGAAGAATGTTCGGTGTCTCTGATGAAGTTGAAGGCGTCGAGCAGAGCGAACCCATCCTGGCAAAGAGCCGACGGCCTGACCTTATGATTCTAGCCATCACGGATCTGTGTTTGACCGTCGATAAGCCAAGCTTTCCGATTGAGGAGTATCCCAATTTCCTGCATGACGTGGGCAAAGGCATGCCCAAAGACATGAAGTATGGGCTACTGCTGCCCATGAACCTCCATTTGACGATAGGAGAGTCACGCATCCAGTTGCGAGATTATCCACTCCCTCTGCTTCATGTGCCGGCGCTGGCCAACGGTCAATCTGCGAGGCTACCATCACTATCGTTGCGTACAGATTTCGTCATTGCGGAAGAGTTCAGAGACATCGAATCTCAACGCAGTGTCCAAGTGCTGGTCATACCACCTGAGAAGATGGCAAGTGGTAAAGGCGATGGGTACAAGATCGACGTTCGCCGAACAATCTCAGCTGTGAAGACTTACTCGGACATCAGCATTGAGATCAATACGAGTAATCCCACGCGACTAACTTGGTCGACCTCGTATCAGCCTGCAATCCAAGACATGATGCAGATCGTGGAAAGCTTCACAAAGCCACCCGTGGATCCCTCTGGTAGGGTGGGCTTCTGGGACAAAATCCGACTCTCGTTCCACTCGCGTGTCAGTGTTTCGTGGAAGGGTGATGGCGATGTCCATCTGGTGTTGAAGGGCTCTCGTGATCCGTACGTGGTGACGGGGACTGGCGTGGGTCTCGTCATGGTTTGGCGAGACGGTGTCAAATGGAATATTGCTCAAGACGACGACCCTCGCAAGTTCATGGCGGTGGATAGCGGCGAGTACATTCTCGCGGTTCCCGACTTCAACAGCTATGCAAGATCCGCTCTTGACACGGAGCAAGGAGACTCAGCTAGCTCTGGGTCAAGCACTTCAAGGCGCGATGCTGCCTTCAAGAAAGTGGTCATGAAACTCTCCGGCAGGGTCAGGTGGCTTGCGGGCTTGATGTTCGAGCGCGATCTTGGGGAGGGCACGCGGACCTTCGACTTCAAGCCTCACTATGATGTGGTGTTGAAGCATCCAGACTTTGCGAAGAGCACACCTGGAGAAAATTACGATGCTTATCGTGGGCTCAGAAGCCACCACATCCACCTTTCGATTGCGATTGCTGCTCCTCACGATCGCGACTGGTCAGTGAACAACCTGAAACCTTCAAAGAACTACAACTCTGTGCATTTGACGCCTCGGTTCTTCTCCCACTTCTTCAGCTGGTGGTCGATGTTTTCAGGCGTCATGTCCTTACCCATCCGACAAGGTCCATTGTGGGGTATCACGGAGAAGAAGAGCAAGAAGTTCGGCCGTCATCTTGCCACGATCAAGTACAATCTGCTACTGTCTCCACTCTACATCAGTCACGTGTATAAGCACAAGGACGCCGAAGATTACGCCGCCAACTCCGTCTCTGCCACCGGCCTGAAGATGCGGCTCGACAGTTTTATGCTCGATCTGCACCAGCGTAGGGAGCACTTTGATCTGAAGGGCAGAGAGGGAGAGCGCACCAAGACCACAAGTGGTATGCGGATAAATCAGGCCCAGCTTGATTTCATCTCTGCGGATCTGCGCGCACTCAGCGCCAACATCGAAGGCACCAGCGCTGAGGACATTGACAAAGCTAACGAGGACACTCTGGCGTCCATGCACGGGCAAGTTCCTCTGATAGATATGTCCAAGTTCGACATACCGGACAACGACTTTTCGTGGATCGATATGGACGACTTTGTAGAGCTCGATTGGGTCCTGCCCGCGGAAGCGGACCCAGTCACAAAGATTCTCCCTCTTGGATTCGCTCCAAGATTCACATACTTCAGGCAGACCGACCACAATGGGAGAATAGCCGGCGATGCGTCCAGGACAAGTCCTTTCGGAGATGAGCCTACACACTACTGCGTTATGTCTGGGAAGAACGACCCTCGGAAGGTTCAGTCTGAGCTCATTCAAAGACGACTAGACTTGATCAAGGAGAAGCAGGCAGTGAATGTCGAAGCAGTCGGAGAAGCAGAGTTGCGGGTCATTCGGGACACTGGCGATGACAAGGCGGTTCGACAAGCACTGGAGTCAAAACTGGCAACTCTCAGGAGTCATACCGAGTCCCTGCAAGCAAAGCATAACTTCCTCGCATCGATGCTCGATGAGCTTCTGCAGCGCTTGGATGAGGACGATCCTTCGGCCGTACCGAATCTGGAGACCAGCGAGAAATTCTTCGAAGCCCAAGAGAACGCAAGCCGTCAGAATGGCGATAGTGTTGATTTCAACGCCGCGCCCCTTGCTGACTACACCAGCGAGTTCAACAATCGATTCATTGTACACAATGCGCAGATCAAGTGGAACAATTCCCTCCGCAACATAATCCTACGGTACATCCACCAGAATAGTCAGCGGAGAGGATTCGTATACTACATGTCCCGGCGAGCTGTCAAGTTCATCCTCGATGTTCTCGACGAGCGAGATGAAGAGGACGAAGCGATGAATGCTACGCGGAACAAATCACGCTCGACGCAATACAGCGCCATATCTCCCGACGCCGACGACGATGCTACGATTCAGGAACGCATCGATCAGATTCTCCGCGATGGGCGTGACTTCGTCAATGCGGACGAGCCAGTCAACGAGACATGGGACTCCGAGGGCCCCAAAGACGACATCGCCGTCGAGTTTACTCCTCTGAATACGTACCACTTCCGTCTGATTGCGCCACAAGTGCAATTACAGAGCGAAAAGAACTCAAAGTCGGCGGTCCTCTTCACTGCCAAGGGCATGCAGCTGAAAGTCGTCCAGATCATGGAGAAAGACAAAATCGACGACGATGTCAGCGGCCTCGTGCAGCGACGCTTCACTGCGGCCGCCGACAGTGTGCAGATGTTCGTGACCAGCACAAAGACTTTCTCTACAGAGTATCTACACTTCTACTCGGCGAACCGCTACGGCGTCAAAGCTGGGACATATTGGCCGCCGTGGGTGCCCATGGAAGTCATGTTTGAGTTTCAGACAAATCCGTATGGGTTCCATCGTATTGTGCAGCGCACTTCGGCCAGCCTTCGCTACGACAAATACAACACCTTGCGATTAAAGCACAGCGACGACATTTCGGGCAGCGATGCGCACAAGGCGCAAGACGGCGAGGCGGCAGAAAGCAGGATGGATCATGTCTGGCTCGAGTTCCCGCGCTTCAGGGCGATATGCGACTCTGCGCAATACTTTGCGCTGTACATCATCGTCATGGATCTCTTGCTGTACAACGAGCCACTTGAGAAAACGCGTAGTGAGCGTCTCGAAAAGATCATGCTTGCGTCGGATTTCAGCGACTTGACAGGGGCGCCCGAGATGGTGCAAATGCTCCAGGAACGAATCAGACAGCTTGAGGAGATTAAGATGCATTTCCAGGTGAACGAGAGGTACCTGGATCGACAAGGCTGGAAGGACCGCATCGCAATGGAGCAGGATCTTGCTAGCTGCGAAGACGAACTGTTCTTCATGATGAAAGCCATCACCACGTCGCAGCAGCGTCCCGAGGACCGGGGAGAACAAGACAGTGCCGGTGGTTATCTGCATCTGCACATCGCTGCGAAGGAGATCGCATGGCATTTGATCAGAGACAAGGGAGAATCTCTGATGGAGGTTCAAATCAAGGACGCCACTTTCGATCGTACCGAGAATTATGACGGCTCGAACTACAACATCATGGAGATCGCCCGCATCAATGGGTACAACCTTCTCAGCGACGCCCTTTACCCCGAGATCATCTCTCCCTTCACCGACGAAAGCAAAGGTGGTCGCCATTTGGGCTCGACGAAAATGTTACGTGTGCATTGGTTGATGCTCGAAGCTATTGCTGGTATTCCGGTAGTAGATTACTTCGAGATCGACCTTGTGCCACTGAAGTTACAGCTGGAGCGCGAGGTGGCCAAGAAACTCTTCGAGTACATCTTTCCTGGGGTAGGTGGTAACGCCTTTGATGGGAGTGGATTCTCGCCTTTCATGGTCAAGAATATGCTGCCAACACAAGACGAGGATGAAGAGGACGGTACAACTGACGCCGCTGACTCGAGGTCTGTCATGACTGTGGATACCCCAGACCCGGACCTCGAAGTACCAACTGGTGATGGAAGCGGGCCTGGGTCTCTTGAGTATCGCTTGAAACCGACTATGAACTTGTCGAAGCAGAAGAGGCCAAAGACTGACCAAAAAGGCCTTGGGATCAATAATGGGAGTAATCACGGTTTTCATGGCTTCTCGCTATTCCAACAAAGCGACAAATCGAGGACCTCGCTTCCAAGCAGTAGACCGCCATTTAAGCAGGCGCCATCACAGATCAAGCCGTCAATGATCCGGTCCCCAAGCCGGGGATCAGTCAACACCCAGCGAAGCAGCGCGAAAAACAGTAGTGACGGAGGTGATGATAAACACAAGCGTGCCTTGCTTGCTGCTCATCGCGCACAGAACGATGACAAGAAGAAGAAAGGGAAGGAGAAAGCTGGCAAGGAGAAGGACGGGCCGTCCGACGACCTTACTCAAATGATGAGTCGAGCCTCGAACTACATGACGCTGGCCTACGTGAAGATCCCCAGCATGGTCCTCTGCCTATCGTACAAAGGTCAGGGAAAACGAAACATCGAAGATGTGCATGGTCTCGTCTTCACGATGCCTACGCTTGAATACCGTAACAAGACCTGGTCGAACCTCGATCTTGCACTGCAGTTGAAGAAGGATGTCATCCGGGCGCTAATCAGCCACGCTGGCGCGATTGTTGGCAACAAGTTCAGCCAACACAAGCCGAAACGGGAGCAGCAGTCGCGGCTCAGGGAGCTTGTCAACAAGAGCACCTTTATGAGCCCCAGTCCAAGCCAGACAGCCATTGGCCCAGCTGACTCGATGACGAAGTCAGATTCAAGCAGCTTCATGGATTCGAGCAGCGCTGATCCTACCTCGGGTCGGCCTTCGACCAACAGACCTCCTAGTAGAAGGCTGGCACAAAGTATTGCCTATTCATCGGCCTCGGGCTCCACGTCAGACGTGCATCGTGCCTCGCAAGACATGACACCCAATGGACACAATGGGCAAGAGTATGCCCACCTCACACCGAATTCTTCTCAGAAGCAGACAGACAGACTTTCTCCTGGTAGAGACGATGGATCGGATGTGAGTGATCCGTTGTGCACGATGGAAAAGTCGAGCTGACACGGATCTTTAGCATTCACGCCCACGAGCCGTATCAATATCTCGCCATTTGAGCGGGTTTGGAGACCGTCTTAGACACCGTCAGACAGGGAACAGTCCTGCGTCCGGTAGCCAACATGGCGCGGAGTCGGTGAATGAGGATCCGGAAGACGCGAAACGAAAGAGCAAAATTCTGCTGGGCGGGCAGAAGTTGGTGAGGCGATTACGGGACTGATTCCGGCATTTGATTCGGGGGGTTTTCTTGCTTTCTTTCTGGCGGCATTGCATGGCCGAGAATACTGGCTGCATTTGAAGGTGTACTTCAGTCTTGACACGCTGTTGGGCGAGATGAAGCCTCTGGGGATTTGGCACACAGTCACAATATCCAGAGCTGAGCATTTGATATCTGACAAGATGGACACTTCTGACATTGCTCAAGAGTCCGAGTAGACTAGGTCGCCACGTTGGCGGGATCTCTCAGCAACGAGAATCGATGTCGCTGACCATAGCGCCCGGACAGAGACTTTGCGAGTCTCTCCTGGGTGAGGCGGCTTGGATCATTTCGCATTCTATTTGGCGGTCTCGCTGGCTGGTGCTCCGGGGTCATCAGCAGAGGAACTCTCGTTACCTTCCGCACGCTTCGCCGGCCTTCCAAGATAAACAAGCTTAGCCACTCCGCCAATCTTCCCTTCCATATCACCCTTCTCCTTTGCTCCCTGAATCTCTCCCACAGCTGTTCCGATCCTTTCCAACAAAGCCTCACACTCCTCCCTGGTAGCTTTCCTTCCCTTCTTTTTGCCCGCCAACACAACCTCCACTCTCCTCCCTTCCTCCAAGAACTGCTTCAGCTTGTCCAATCGATGCCCGAGATCATTTTGATCTATAGCCCAGTTCAATTCCAACGTCTTCATACCCTGTTCGCTGCTCTTGAAGTTCTGCTTCTTCTGTTCTTTCGACGCAGCTTTCCGTTGCTTTGCCTTTTCGTATTCCTGCCGCTTCGAAACGATTTTACAGACAGGTATGCCGGTGTCGGCGTGAAGTTCAAACTGTACCAAGCGGTGCGTCTTGGGATCTAAGGAGTCCAGGATGTCGGCAAAACTGCAGGGCTCCGAGAGAGCTTGTGTCTCTGCATCGACCAGGTGGATTCGCTCAGATTTGATCTCGTTGTTCTCCGCGTGTCGTCGCACTTCAGGTGCTCTTGTTTTCGCGGGACGCACGACAGATTGCGAGAAAGGTCGTTGCGAATGGCGGTTCCATGGCTGGGAGTATGTGAGGTTGGCAGACCGAGGAGTTCGCAGCGCTGGTCTTGAAAGTGCCGGCAAGATGAAGACCCGGAATAGTGCCTGGGATGCACTGCCAACGTGGCTCGAGGGCATTTTGACGATTATCGGGAACAGTTGATGTAAGAGAGTAAGATGGCCCGATGGGTGAAGCTACGAGAGCATGGGGCATCCGCTTCCAACTCCACCACAAGGCCCAATCTGGTTAGCGCACTGCCTCGATATGTTACATCAAAACCAGCCATATTGTCTGCATGCAGCGCATCAATACAATCGAAAAGACTTTCGATGCTCATCCTCTCGGCCTTCGAGGGAGGGTCAAGACTCGTTGAGCCCTGGATCTGTGCATCATGTCGCCGGCATCAACAACGACATTCATCACGACTCTTCCATGCCAGTACCAGAACTGCAGCTAAACCAAAGCAACGTGATATCGTACAAGGACCACAACAGAGGCACGCCTCCTCAAATACTACCCAGTCCTCACGGAGAGACTATAAGCTGCCGGAATCACCAGCTCGAACACGTTTCGCTCCTTCCCCTACGGGATACATGCACATTGGAGGTCTGAGAACCGCACTGTTCAGCTATCTCCTGGCCAAGCGGACAGAAGGCCAATTCCTCTTGCGAATCGAAGACACCGACCAGAAGCGCCTTGTCCCGGACGCCGAAGATCGCCTATGTCAGGATCTTCAATGGGCCGGTCTGCAATGGGACGAAGGCCCACAAGTCGGCGGTCCATACGGGCCCTACAAGCAATCCGAACGAACGCACATATACCAGGAACACGCGAAGCAATTACTTGAATCCAGCGCCGCATATCGATGTTTCTGCACACCTCAAACTACAGGATCCGATGGCGCCAAAGCAGCGTACATTACGAGCGGCTGCTACCAAGATTGCTCCTCTCTGCCAACCGCACAAGCCGAAGATCTTGCCCTCGATCAAAAGCAGCCATACACAGTCCGCCTCAAAACTCCTTCCAACGTCCACAAGCGAGTCTACAACGACCTTGTCTACGGTAAGATCCAGCGCCTCAAACGTTCTCCCAGTGGCAACCCCGTCCGCGATGATGGCGACGCCGGCATTGATGCTGCGGATACGATCCTGATCAAGTCTGATGGCACGCCGACATATCACTTCGCCAACGTGGTCGATGATCACCTCATGCGTATTACGCACGTTATTCGAGGCTCGGAGTGGATGGCCAGCACGCCTCTACACTACGACTTGTATTCCGCCTTTGACTGGACGCCGCCTACCTTTGCGCATGTGGGTCTACTGCTTGATGAGACGAAGGCGAAGCTTTCGAAGCGCAGCGACAGTGGACTAGTTCTGGATGTCAGAGGCATGCGAGAACAGCAAGGTATCCTACCAGAGGTGCTGTGTAATTTCCTTGCGCTGCTGGGATGGAGCAACCCGGGACGGAACGATGTGATGGAAATGAGCGAGCTGGTGAGGGAATTTGATCTGAAGTTCACAAAGGGCAACTCGGTCGTCAAGAACGAGAAGCTGTGGTTCCTGCAGAAGCAGCATGTCGCGAGAAAATGTGGAATCGCGAGGGAGACAAAGTCCTTGGAATTAGTAGCGGGCTTGATCGATGCCGTTGGAGTCAAGGTTCGCGAAGCATTATCAGACCAAGTGCACACTCGGGGTCATAGTCTGGAAGATTACATTGGCGAGGTCTTCCTGGCTGACCCCAAGTCCTACTCCACACCTCAGCACTACGTCGAACGTAATCGCTACTTTTTCCACTTCGATGCATCGGAGGTACCAGCCGAGGCAGAGACCTACGACAAAGACGTTGGCATTCCCGCGGAAGCATTGTCGAAATTCACGACAGACCTACTGGCGCATTTCGACTTCTCGCAGCCTTACCGCGAGACCAGATTCGCAGTGCCAAAGCCCGAGCGTGACAATGAGGCCGTACTGACTCCTACCGATACCACTTCCATCCAAATTCACGCGGCAATGAACCACCAGATCTGGCGAACAATCGCGGACTTGCCGAGCTCAGGATCGGATGATATCCCCTTCACCGATCGCCCGGTCGACGTGCAGGCCGTCGCGGCACGGCTCAGCGAAGACACTGGCATTCCCGCGGACGAGCTCGTGAAGCAGTACAAGTCGTGGAACAAGGCTCTCATGCGATATCTGCGAGAGAAGTTAAGCTACAGACTTCCCGGACCCGGCGTGGGTGCCATCATGGCTATACTGGGATACGAGGAGTGCTGTCGTCGACTCGGCGTCAAGTCAGGAGGTAAGAGAGGATGGTCATTGTCACCTTGCACGTAGATTTGTAACATGACTGTACAATAATCATACCCTCGCCTCGTTAGCTGTCGCCTTCAGCATCTTTCCATGCGACAACGATTTTAAAAACGCACCCAACCGATCTTTGGGCGCCAAATCCTCCTCATGATGTCTGAACAATGCCTCCAACGCAGCCTTCTCCACCACGACTCTTCCACCCGCCAACAAATCCTTCACATCCACCAACTCGACCTCCAACGCCCTCGCCTTATTCTGCATCCCCACCGCTTCCAACGCAGTGAACAACCGGCCCCTCCTCTTACTCGCCACAAACAAACTCCTCTCCAATCCATTCCACCCCAACACATCCCTCACATACCTCTCCATCGAATTCTCATGCACACCCGCGATTTCCAAACCCAAACCCTGCGAATCATCCACAACAATCAACTCTCCCTTTTTATACCGATGACTCAACGCCGTGCGGAACGCGAGGTCATACATCTTCCTCGGCAAGTCCGTTCCAAAGTCTCGAGGTTTGGGTCCGAACGCTACACCTCCACCGCGCAGCATGGGAGACTTTTTATCTCCCAGTCGAGCTTTTCCGGACCCTTTTTGGGGTCGGACCTTGCGCCCGGAGCCGTGGATTTCGGATCGCCATTTGGTTGATGCGGTGCCGGAGCGGGTGTTGTCGCCTTCGAAGGTGATGGCTTTGTGGAGGATGTCGCGGCGGGTGGGGAGGAGGAGATGGGTTGATGGGTAGGTTGTGAAGCCGGTGGGTTCGAGAGATGGGAAGGTGTAGAGTGTGCATTGCGTCGGTTGGCGGAAAGGGTTCGGAGGTGGTTGGTGTGTTGTTGTGGATGGTGGTGGTGGTGGTGATATCGTGGGTGTGCCGATGGGGAGGGGTGCTTCGGTGGCCATGCTGCGGGTGAGAGTCGGTTGCTGCGCGGAGAAGTTGGTGAAGAGATGCTTCGCCGGGACAAAGGCTCGTTTGGACGCCATCATGTGTGAATTGAATGGCGTTGAGGTGTCGTTGCGGAATAGAAGGTGAGGTTGGTCTGGAGACGGTGAACTTCGGGAGTGTCGCCGCAAAAAGTAACGTCCGCGGAGAAGAGCATTGGTCTAGTCTAGTTCTACTAACTTACACTTTGAACCTCACCTCGTCTTCCTCTCTATACACAGCGTACACATCGCATCACCGCATCAATCATGGCTCTGGAACGGGGTGCTCGACCACTGGCGCAATGTCTGCGATGTACGCGACACGAGAGAACGGCAGTCCTCCCCATCCGCGCATTTACTACCTCCGCTTCGAGATGCCTCGAGACAGAAACATCAGCAGGATCCTCAGAACCACCACCGCCACCGCCTTCATCAAAGTCTGAGAAACTGAAATTAGACCCTTTCAACGTCTCAACGCCCCGACAAGAGAAACGACTACTTCGCACACAACATCTCCTCCCGGTTGGATCCCGCCGACGGAGAGCGGCCATGAAGTCTACGAGCCAGATTCCATTCGAGGATCTACCATACCAATGCTTTCAGGAGGCGCGAAAGATCTTGCAGAAGGATAGAGAAGCCAAGTTGGAGGAGATTCGGAAACAACGGGAACGAATCGAATGCTTGAAGGACAAAGTGGTGGTAGGCGAGGAGGAAGAGAAGAAGAAAGCAACGACTCTACGCGACATGCAACAACGACTGGAGAAGGCGAAGATATGGGCCGACATCAACGACCCCTTGGTAAAGAAGAAGTCCGAAGACGGTCTAGGTACGATGCCCCAAAATCCCAGACCTCCCACCAAAACTAACCCACCTCCACAGGCGACATGACGAAGCCCATCTACCGCTACCTCGCCGACCGCAAATGGCGCACCTACGAACGCCCCCTCTTAATCCAACGCATAACCCAAATGTCCATCATCCCCGACCTCCTCCCCGGCCTCTCCCCCACCCTCTCCACAACCCTCGCCTTCCCCCTCCCCACCCTCCCCCACAAACGCAAAAACATCCCCCACGGCGCCCTCGTCGAATCCCGCCTCTCCTCCTCCCCCCCAATCCTCACCCTCCAACCCTTCACCGCCGGCGTCCAACTCGTCACCATCGCCGTCGTCAACCCGGACGTCCCGGACGTCGCGACCGACGGATACACCTCCCGCTGCCACTTCCTCGCCTGCAACGTGCCCATCTCCGCGATCCAGACGCAGGTCCGCCTCGCGGCGTTGGATCCGTCTTCGCAGGTGGTGCACGCGTGGTTGCCGGCGTTTGCGCAAAAGGGACTGGAGAAGCAGCGCATGGCGATTTTCGTGCTGGCGCAGCGACGAGCTGCGGATGGGAGTTCCACGACGATCGACGCGGAGGTGGTCAAGAGTGTGGATCAGGGACGCTTCGGGAAGAGGAATCATTTCTCGCTGAGGAGTTTTTTGCCGAAATTCGGTCTGTCGCCGGTGGGGGTGGATTTGTTCCGCACGACGTGGGATGAGAGTACGGCCGAGGTGATGAGGAGGGCCGGGGTGCAGGGGTGGAATTTGGAGTTTAAGAGGAAGAGGGTGGAGCCGTTGCCTTATCAGAGGTTGAAGGAGGAGAGGTATAGATAGGTCGGGTGTGCTGTATAACGGTGCGACGATGTAGGCAGGAAAGATGTTCAGAGAGGAAAAAAAGCTGTCGATGTCCTTTCTCCCTTGTTGGGATCATCATCGCTGGATTTTGTGTATTATGTACAGTCACTGTATCCGTCCTTCTTCTTCTTCTTCTTCTTCTCGGATAGGGTCTTCTTCGATCGTTCTGTGTGCTCTTTCAGCGAATTGGCGGCCGTTGATTCCCATCTCTAAAATCCGACAGTATCGCTGTCTCCTCTCCGTCTGGTCGTCAGGAAGAAAAAGCAAAACCGTTCCCCAACGCCGACGCTATGCACTCCCCTCTTGGATTGCCTGCTTCCCTGCCAGGACCCCTCCGTTTCAAAATGCCGTCGTCTTCATCATCTACTGCTGCGCGCACTGCGGTCCCTCTGCACCCTCATCGTCATCATCATCCTCCCACCCCGCACCCGCCGCTCTCGGATCATCCGAACCCGCGCCGAACCCCTCCAGATCCTCCACGACCTCCCAATCCAACACCTCTTCAATCACCTCCGGCGTCTCCCCGACCTTGTACTCCTTCTTCTCCGCTTTCGGCAGCACCGCCCTCACCTTCTCCACCTCCGCCTCCGTCTTCAACCACCCATCCTCCGGAAACTTGATCTTCAGCGTCAAATACAAATCCCCCCTCGCATCCGACCTCTTCATCGGCATGCCCTCCCCAATCACCTTGACCACGTCATCCGGCCGCAACACCTTCCCCTCCGGCTGCTTGACACACAACTGCAATCCCCGTCCGTCCAAATGCGTCACCACCACCCGATCCAACCCCGTCAACGCCTCCACGAGCGAAATCTCCACTTCCGCCTGCAAATCGCTCCCCGCGCGATGAAACACCTCGTGCGGCGCCTCGACCAACTCGAAGACGATATCCCCGGGCTCCGCGTCGTCGGGCGACTGATCCGCCTCGCCCGCCAACACAATCTGCTCCCCTTCCCGCGCGCCCCGCGGGATGTACATTTCCAAAATCTTCTTCTCCTTGACCGTGCGCGCGCCCTTGCACTTCTTGCACTTGTCCTTGTCCGCGTAGAAACTGCCCCGTCCGGCGCACGTGTTGCACGGCACCGTTTGCTGCGTCACCATGCCGGGTCCCACGGGCTGCAGGCGCGTCGTCTGTCCGCGGCCTTTGCACGTCTCGCAGGTTTTGGGTTTGGTCTTTTCGGATTTCCCGCCGGAGCCGGAGCAGTGGCTGCAAATGACGTTTTTCGTGCTGGCGAAGCGCGTGGTTTTGCCTTTGTAGAGTTCTTCGAGGGTGACTTGGTATTGTTGGCGTTCGCTCCTGCCCTTTGTTTTGCGCTGGGGTCGGCCGGGTCCTCCTCCTCCCATGCCGCCCATACCGGGGAATCCTCCGCCTCCCATGCCGCCGCCCATGCCGCCGAACATTTGTGCGAGGAGATCGTCGAGATCGGGTTGTCCGCCGTTCATGCCGGAGGATTTGTCAAAGGCGGCCATGCCGTGTTGGTCGTAGAGGTGTCGGGTGTCATCGTCGGAGAGGATTTCGTAGGCTTGGGAGATGGATTTGAATGCAATGTCGGCTTGTTCGCGTTCTTCGGGGGCGACTTTGTCGGGGTGAGAGGAGAGGGCGGCCTGGATGTCTTGTGTCAGAGGCTGCTGGGTTGCTGAGTTGAGGTTGATGGAAGTACCTTGTGGTAAGCTTTCTTGATCTCAGCTTTTGTTGCGCCTCGTTGGATGTTGAGGATTTCTGTGGTCGTCAGTGTCAGATATGGCTGTGCTTCGACCTCGAGAAGTGGGAAGCATCTTCCAAGACAGTCGTTGCAGGCATTACTAACCATAAAGATCTATCTCTTCGGATGCCATGCTGGGCAGATGGAAAGTGGTGTCAATCGGCGCTCGATTGAATTTCTGCTTCTTGTGCGATAAGCAGGATGATAATTGTAGGGGAGTCGCCCTCACAAGAAGTGCGACAAGGTGAAAGTATTGGAAAAGTGTTTGTTGCAAGGTTCGAAATGTTCTTGTAAAGAGACAGACGACGGAACAAATTGTACGCTAGTTCTAGTGGAGGATTCCGGGGCAAGGCGGGACCCTGAAGCGGTTTGCTTCCTTCACATGCAAAAGCAGAGTCACACAAGACAACGGACTCTTGTAGTGTTGACTGTGTAATCTCAATGTCGATTGACACAGTACCGCAGACGCTAATTGAGTCTGGAACACGTCCATATCACTGCGACTCATAACATCCGTCATCCCCATCAGGGCTCCTATTCTCGCGCCTCCGATGACCATCCAAGCTACTGACTATCAACCCATCGATCCTCAAACCTGCATCTTCTTCGGCTCGATATCCTCCAACCGCTCAGGAGACTGCTCGTCGTCCTTGCTCAATCCCTCTCCCTTCTCCAACTTCTGTGCGGTCCCGGTGAAGTTCTTCGTCTTCCACGCGGGAGTACCAATGTAAGCGATACCATTCGGATCCTCGAACATCTCCGTGATGTCTTCAAGGGGCTTGCCACCGGTTTCGGGAAATAAGAAGAAGACGTGGATGGTCATGGCGACGCAGAAGATGGCGAAGACGAGGTAGGTCTTCCATTGGATGGTGACAAACGCTGGAGGGACGAAGTAGCCGAGGGCGAACTGCGAGGATGCGGCCAGAAGTGGATGATGTGTCGGGGTTCGTTGCACTCACGTTGAATGCCCAGTTGGCAGACGTAGCGAAAGCAGTGGCTTTGCCGCGGAGGTGGTTGGGGAACAGTTCAGGAGGATAGATCCACGACACCGGACCCCAAGTCGGCGCAAACGATGCTACGAAGAGATAGCTGCACGCGATGACGGCCTGGGCCGCTGGACCGGAGACCTGTACCGAAGCCTCCTTGATGCCACCCACACCCTTCGGACCAGGATCCGTGCCGTGGCTTGCCAGGAGGCCGGCGTTGGCGAAGAGCCAGGTAGCCATCAATGTCGAGCCCGTCAAGAGCAGTGGACGACGACCGATACGATCTACGAGGTACAGACCTGGAAGGGTCATGACGACGTTGATCACGTACTGGGTTGATGAGGAGACCAGGGGTGTGTAGCCGGTCAGGCCGGCCATGGCAAAGACGTATGTGATGTAGTACATCATTACTTGATGGTCTGTCAGCGGATAATCTTCGAGATAATGAGGCAGCAGAACACTCACATTCATCCCGGTAAGTTGAGACCAAATCTGCGTGAAAGCAGCAATGTGCGTCCGATTGATGTACCGCGGAGAGAACAGCTCAAGGAAGCTATCCTGCTTGGCCTGACGCTCAATCTCAACCCAGTCCTTGATCTCCTTGAACTCGTGGGCGACAAAGGGGCTGTTTGGATCTCCGTGGCTGTGGGTGAGGATCAGGACTTGTTCGCATTCCTCCCGTCGGTCTTTGGTCCCGAGCCAGCGTGGTGTCTCTGGGAGAAACATCATGCCGAAGAAGAGGATGATTGCCGGGATCATTTGAAGAGCCCATGGGACGCGGAATGCGGACGGACCGTCCATGAAGGAGCAAGCGTAGGAGATGTCTATCGGAGAGGTCAGTGAGCATCAATGAAGTGAAGAGCCAACTTACATGGCACTCATCGACGAGATGTCGAAACCAAACAGGCCAGCTCCAATGACGGACATGGCTGCGATGAGCTGAGGTAGATGTTGCCAAACTTACTGACATGAGTGGGATGGAGGAGCGGTGTCAGGGTTCTGTGTCACACTCACGTCGGGCGTGGTTGCAAGCAATTCACTTTAAATGCGCGAAGAAGCCAAGCCTCTCATCATCAGAACCTGATGAGTTGCATAGTTCTACCTCAGCTATATATCATATCCTGGTCTTTGATCTGATCCGTGAGTATATGGCGTATTGTCAAGTTGAGGAGCATTTCTCCTTCAAGCATCATGCTCCGATCGACCAAGTTGGCCACACAACACTCATCAGACATTGAAGGACTGCTTTCTCATATCCTGGCGAAGGAACATTAGTTCTACTCAGTGCTAACTCACCCCCGCATTCAAGGTGAACGACTTGTTTGATCTCCCAACTTCCATCTCCCCAAACACTCCCACCAATCTCACAACAATGATTGACACCATGACCGACTGGCTAGCGCAATACTCCGCCGCCCTCACCGTCCGCGACACCCGCGAACAAGCCCATAAACCCTACATAGACGCCTGTAACGTCCTAAACCACACTCACACATCGGGGCGACTCCAACTGACGCCAATACTCGCAGTCACCCGTCTCGCCGACCGCACCGCCTCCTCCCTCCCATCCCCCCCCAC
>AFIY01000220.1:0-125726 GCA_000223825.2 Zymoseptoria passerinii SP63 | reverse complement strand
TGAGGTTTCAGGTTTTTGAACAGCCTCCGGGTACTTAGCGGAGGTCCACTGCGCAGCATCTGGTGACCTTCCAGAAGCCTGCGAGGCACTGCGCCGCATTATTAGACTCTGGCCATTTTGGATTGCGTGAGGTATATATTGGCCGACACAGTCGTCACTTTCAGAGATAAATTCAAGCTTGAACTTAGCCTTGAAGTCTCACATCAAACCTCGCCCCATCTCTCACAAACGGCCAGCAAACGTCCAAGATACTTCAGTTTGAGTCAAACCACTCTCATCTCCACTCAATTGCGTTCAACAGACAAACATCCACAATGTCCAGTAACGTGTGCGGCACATCAGCCTTCGCCTGGCAAGCCACCACCAACGCCATGGACGAAAAGGGCATGACTTCAGACCGAGCAGTTGCTGCCCGTGCCAAGTCTGCGCTGGTCATGGAAGCCGTCAAGCGTGGAGACATGAAAGAAGCCGATCGACTTATGGCTCAGCAGCGGGAGGAGAAGGCGGAGAAAGGTGCTTCGAAGGGGTGGGGAAGGGAATTGTGAGTCGCGACGAAGCTGAGAGTTTGATATTGTTGAATCGCTTGCTGATTGTGGTTGCACAGATTCTGGAGCAAGAGTGGAAAGCAGATGGAAGTGGTGGAAGGGAAGAAGGTGGACGATGATGAAAGTTGTGTATAGCGTTGATGTGGAGAAGGTGAATGCCAACGCGGAAGCGAAGAAGGATGGTGGTATTGTCCGATGATCGCCGGCGAGGATTACGAAATGATGATATCAAGACAGCTGCTCCCTCCAAACCCCACCGCCGCACTTCTCTTCTACATGAAATACCTCATCCCCTCACTCCCTTTGTCACTAACACTGGGCGGCAAATCGTCTTTGTGCGTGCCCCACTCACTCTCCTTGCTCCCTAACGTCAACTCCAACACACCACCCTCCAAGAAGAACTTGTGTCCAAACCAATTCTTCGTCCACGGTTGTCCGTTCAATGTAACGTTCTGGATGTAGATGTTGGTATACTCCGCGTCGAAATTGACATTCCTGATCGTAGCGACCTTTCCGGTGAGCTGGTTGGTGATGCTGACCTCCTCAAAGAAGGGAGGCGTGATGTAGTAGACGTCCTGCCCGGCGTTGGGAAATATTCCCATCATGGAGAGGGCGATGAAAGAGCCCATTGCACCAGAGTCGTCGTTGCCTGGGATGCCGTTCAAAGAGGTGTTGAATTGAGAGGGTATGTAGCTGTGGATGCGTTCGGCGGACTTGGCGGGGCGGCCGGCGTGGTCTGGAGGGATGTCAGTCTGGTCAGGCATAGTTTTGGGTGCAAGACCTACGGTATTGGTACACTGTCAGGAACGCCTGCTCGTCGCCAACGTAGAGCAAACCAGGGAACTCATGCAGATAGTCCAGGCGCTTGACAAACGTCTCGGGACCGCCGATCGTGGTGATCAGGGATGACATGTCGTGTGGCACGAAGAAGGAGTACAGCCAAGAACTACCTTCGTACGTTTCGTGACCGTTGGGGTTGAGGAAGCAGTAGGTGAAGTTCAAGAGTGGCGAGCAGAACATTGGGTCTTGGAAACCCCAGGTCTGGTTGAGATATTTTGGCATGAAGAAGCCAGTGAAACCAGTATCGGTGCCGTTGATGGAGCTCTGCGGGTGGGGTGTCAGTTCGTACCTTGAAAGGAAGGGTGAAGTGTGGACTTACGGTTTGGTCGGACTTCCACATGTTCCTGTCACTTGTCAGTATAATCCGCCTAGCAAGGGACAGTCTCATACTCACCTCCAGTAGTCCGACGTTCCGATATACTTCTCATGGTCCGCCATGTTTCCCAGTCCCTCCGCCATCTCGGCGATACAAAAGTCGTTGTATGCATACTCGAGCGTCCGGCTGATACTCCTGGTGAACAACCCGACACCATCAACATCAAAGTCATCAGTGGGAATGTAGTGCAGCGTCTTCCACGATGCGAGCCCGCCACGCCCTTCAATCGCCCAATTCGGTGGTTCCACCTCGGCGTCCTTGACGACAGCTTCGTAAGCTGTGGCCCAGTCAACGCCATAGTCCGCTGCGAGCTTGCCAAGTTTTAGGTACGTTTCCGCGAGTACGACGTCGGCGTTGGATCCTCCCTGCGTGTACCCCTTACAAAGCGACATTCGACAGTCTGGGAGCCAGCCCTCAAATCGGTAGATATCGATCAGACTGCGAACCATCTGGATCTGCGCATATGGGTTGATGATCGTGAGCAGCGGGTGAATGCTGCGGAACGAGTCCCAAATGCAGTAGAACGAATCGTAGTAGGGTTCGTTGCTCTTCCATAGCGGATTTTCATTCGTGTAGTCTTGTGGCGAAATGGCGGAACGGTATAAACCACTCCAAAAGATGGTCTGCAGGCTGTCGTTGACTCCACCGGGCTTGATCTCCACCGTGCTCAGGTTGTCGGTCCAGGCTTGCTGCGCTGCCTTGTGGACGCCTTCGAGGTCAAAATTGGGGATCTCGGTCTGAGCGTTGCTGCAAGCTTGCTCGACGCTGATGAAGCTCAGGCCCACGCGGGCGAGGATCTGGTTGGAGGTCTTGGGTGCATTGAATCGAACCCAGGACCCAGCGGGTAGGGGAGCTGGGTAGTTGAGACCGTCTACGATAGCACTGTAGTTCTTGACATCGGCGGAAGCGCGATTGTTGACCCAGACGCCAGAATCGCGAACATCGGCGCCCTCAAAGTCGACGCAAACGTGGGCGCCATAGAGTTGATTGATGTTGCCGAAGCTGGGTGTGAAGTATCCGCTGGCGGTGATACGACCCTCATCGTCTACACAGGTGGAGCCGTTGATTGTAGATGTGCGGAGATCGATCAGGTCGAGGAGTATCAGAGGACTTAGTTCGGTATTCTTGGTTGTGGGCTCATCTGGGAAGGTGAAGCGGTAGAGCGCTGTGTGGTTAGTCACCGTCATCTCCGCCTTGATCTTGGTCTCCAGTGATATGGCGAAGTAGCCAGGGCTTGCCTCGACAGAGCCGTTGATGCGAGCGACGCCGCGGGAACCAATTGGGAACACGCAGTTGTTGACATCACCGTCGGGACAGCCAGACACCGGAAAGATGGGGAAGAATCCCATACTGGATGACTTTCATCTTGTCAGTCCTCGATGTATTGGGCAGATTGTCTTGGATCTGCAGTGATACTCGGTTACTCACCCCTCCGGTTCCTGAGTCATGCATGTGGGAAAAGCCCGTGATGAGCCCACCGTCCTCGCTCGAAAAGCCGGCCGCATTCTCGACAGTCACATCAGGCACAGCTTTCGCCATGCCGAACGGCAAGGTCGCTCCCGCAAAAACATGGCCACCAGCCAAAGTCCCGATCAACGGATCTATGAACGACAATTTGTTGGTGTCGTTGGTGTTCTGTCCGTCAACTCTCACGATCAACGGCAAAATCGTGCTTATCACCGTGGCGAGAGCAGCGTGAGGAAGCATGCTGATAGTCGGTCTCGGTCACAGAGAAGTTGGAATGGCCCAGATCTCCGACATTGAAAACTTATGGCTTGCGACCATATATTGCTTTTCATTCCGTGTCACCTGCCATCCAGCATTGCCCCGCTCTCACATCATCGTACGTGTATTGGGTATGCGGAGAAGGCTGGGATGCGGTATTGAAGCCAAATTGCCGCCGTCCAGATCCGCTGCCCGCATGCCTGTCTTCAATCAGGAACACATACCCTCCGTGGCCGAAGAAGGAAAGGTCCAGGTTCTGGGAACCACATCGAGGTCGGGCAAAATTTAGCCGGCAGAGCGATTGTTGATCTGTGCGAAATGGGAGACGACGGCACCTCGCTTTTGGGAGGGAGATTGGGTGCCCAGGAAAACAGCCATGATCCCGACGAAGTGGTATAGCCGGATGGAGTTCTGGTCACTTGACCGTCATTGACCGCAAACTTTGGATAAGTTTCCTTGCGATCGCGTGTCATTTGCACTCGAGACAGGGTACTCCGCACGTTCAGTCTTACAAGGCCGTAAGTCAGCAAGGAGGTGTGAGTTCCCCGGTGCTACCGCCGGGAAGATGGAAATCGGTAATGTGCTGATTGAAAGGCTGAGCAAAAGGGTGAGGAATATAGTGGTGGAAACAAAACATTGGGCACATACGACCACAGATAGCCGTAGTGTTGTATGTTTTGCATCCTTATTTTGCTTTTTAGCCTCCATGTAATGCATCTCTTTGCATCTTCCTTTTCGATCGGGAGATCTGTTGTCGGGAACGGAGCTCGTCTAATGGGCGCAATGTGCCGAGCTCATCGAAGCAGCGACGCCGGCTAGGCCAAAGGCACGGAGTCGTGATGACCGTATGGTCGATTCAGCTGAAGAAGCTTCTCATCTGCGAGTTGGCAGATCTCGTTCAGGAACTCCCGCTGCGTCCTACAAGGCTCCAGCCTCCGACTCGACATTATCCTTACCAAAGCTATTCAGCTTCACCCAAGATCCAAAGCTGTGCAACCTTTCTCTCAGCTGCCCACCGTCACCCGTCCGCCTGAAAAGCACGTTATGTTCCGTTTTCTCACCACCAGAGACTGCTGGCGGCCGCGGACCGAAGGCGACACAACGAGACCGCGACGAGTCCATCAGAGGCTGAGCATTTCTATGCCCATGAATGTTCTTTACAATATGGAGATGACTGCAGGCCTTGGCTTGCCGCCTCATCGTCTTGCCTGAGTCCAGACCAGGACCGAGTCCATACTCCGAGTGTTTTCCAGGCAAGTCCGGCGTTGTTTGTCTCGCTATTCGGACCAATCCCGGGTTTCGCGCTTCGAAGGTCAGACAGTCAAGACTCAAGCCTGTACATGCGCCCTTGAGGACATCGCTCGAATGGCTGCCGCGGGCAAATCACTCGGGCATATGCATTCGGCGTGTTAAGTCAAACTACAATAAGGACAAACACGTCTGCGTTCTGATCTTATTTCCAGATGTACATAGAAACGTAGCACGCAACTACGACCCATTCCATCGTGCAGAACAGCATCGTTCCATGTCTCACTTCTCTTAGAGCGGCTTGGACTCCAGCCGCAGTCCAGGCCCTAGATTCAGCTCCCCCAGGGGCGTCGTTGTAGCAAGTCTCCGAACGAACACGCTTATTAGCATAGCATGGTGTCTTGGCACTGCAAAACCGGTTAGTTCGACGGATGGAATGAAGAGAAAGCCGCGGTGGGGCGGGGGGTCGTACGCAGAGACACGAATGAGAGTCATAATCGCAACCGGGATCGTCGCAGCACATCTCGACATCTCCCACTTTGCAACTTGAATGCTGCCACGCCGAGGCGTAGACGACGAACAGGGCCGAGGCGAGGATGTTGCAGACCTTCATGTTGATGTTTTGTAGCAGATGGTGCTCCGTTGGCAGTACTGGTGGTGGATGATGTTGCTGCTGAGGTTGATGTTGATGTGCGTGGTGGCTTTTCGCGGGCGGTGAGCGGGGATCGTGGGAAAGTACGGGCGATGTGAGCCCATTTATATTCGCTGTGGGATAAGCTACCCAGAAGCTCGGGCACGGCCGGAGTCCGGACGATGCGATGATTGAACTGGTCCTTCCTTTGAAACGTCAGCTTCATGGTTCAAGACATGGGCTGTTTTCCATGGAAGACCGGAGCAAGGGTTCCCCCCTAGGCGAGTCTTCCAAGAGATTGAAGCACTTCCGAGCCAGTAGAATATGACCTGGGGTGGCTGCCGATTCCTGCTCAAGGTGGGCATCAATTGCGACAGTGAAGCACTTCTCCTGAATGCAAGATTCAATCTGCAGGGGTTCTCCCCGTGTGGACGCTGTCGGACAATTGGCCCGTCGCCTCTTATATCTGACGAGATACCCCAGAATCCGAGTGCCGCCGACTCCCGTCGCCTCGTACTGGGAGCTATGAGGTAGAGGAGCTTCCCCGTGCTAGAGATGCTCCTCCATCGAGGACGTCCGAGCCCCGTTTGAGTACGCTATGGAATTCACTCTGAATTCACAGTGGAGGCAAGCAGGATAACACCTACCTAGAGGTGTCGACGAATGCGAAATACAGCGTTCCCGGTCTCCATTCAATGTCAACCACAAAGCAGTCTTCTTACATACACGCTCTCCACGTGTACGGTCATGGCGTGGACTACGGGTGTATAGCCCCACCCAAGTACTGTTGAGTCGTTGACTGGAACCTCATCAGCTTACTGCGACTCCGCACTTTCTCAGGGTCTCCCTGAGGTTGACGATTGCCTACCTTTCCGAAGTGCGGGACGCTCGAATGTCGGTCACAAGTCCTCAAGGTCAAACTAATGCCGCGAGTCTAAATGCAATTCGGCCGGACTATCATCGGATGCGGACATTGTTGATGCCGAAGCATGCAAGCAATACGGACTGGCCAATGGAAAGTGGTGCGGTCCCCATGCTTTTTCCATGTCGATACGTCACACCAGCACCCTTGATGCTGCAGCTCTCACTTAGAATACAACCTGATTGCTTCTCTCGGCGGCTTTGACCTCCTCGGTCGGTACTTCAGGCTTTGTGTAGAAGGAGATTATGGAGTCAGACATAGAGCCAATCGTTTCTGCTCTATTGATAATCACAGAGATGACTTAGTAGGTAGAATCGTTCCCGGAATGACCTGGAGGGTAGCAGGGAGTTCGTTGCAAGTCTTGCGCACAGATGACCCTGAAGCGCTGGGGTATTTCAACGCAGTGAACTAGGGGTCGAGGGCAAGGTATGCTCATGTTGGGTGGTGGCGGCCGAGCTCCAGAATGTCACTTCCAGCAACAGATCCGTGTCGAGCGAGGTTGCGGTACAAGAAGTATGCGAACAATTCGTACCAGAATATCTGGCTGTATGGAGGTGAGGTCAGGATCTGTACCGGCTGAGTGCTGTGACGAAGCTATATTCTACGACTGGCTCTTGGATAAGCCAGCATTCTTAGCCGCAGTGTTTTGCCGGCCCGACTTCAGCTACAAGACGGGTGTATCTTACTGAGACATTGTCTGGTTTGTGTCCCAGGCGGCGTCCCTTTGGAAAAGGATTCTGATCCTCTGCTTTTCTACTCAAGCCGAAGGAGAGAATGAAACGAGAGGGACAACCAATAGCATTTCAAACAAAACGATGCTGTGGCATCTCCTGAACGTAAAAGTCCCCAAAACACGAAAGCAAGACTACAGGCCACCATGATGATGCTGCAGCAATTCCCGTTCCTCCCGAGCTACAATCGATTATTGAGCACGCAGAGCGGGTTGACGAATGGAATCAAGTCCGTGGTAGGAACGACTTGGGTGTCTCCCCCTCCTTGTTCATATTCTCTCATCAACAGCTGGTCCTGGGAAGACCGTAGGTTCGCTGGCACTGCGCAGCGCGTTAGCGTCATACCATATTGCAGCGAGAGTGCAGTGAATAACACCACTTACAAAGCAGCAGTCTCTTTGGCCCTCACAGCTGGAGCAAGCATCAGGACGGTCAGGAACTGCCTCCGGGGCTGGTGCTGCGGATGCGCAGATAGCGAAGAGGACGGAAGCGAGGTAGAAGATGTTCTTCATGTTGACGTTGTTATCTGAGGACGTCCGGTCGTGGATGGGCGTTGGTTGTGGTTGGGTGGAGGTTGTGCTTAAGTTGGCCGAGGATGAGTGACGGTCGTGGAAGCTGGCTAACTTGACTGGAGGGAAGTGATTCCAACGGCGACTTCGCGCTCTCTTATATAGACGAAGACAGCTTCACCTCCTACATGCGTAGCAGCGGGCGCCCTGGCGATCACAAGTGCTGCACGGCGGCGATTTCCGGAGACCAGGCGTGTGTTTCAGTGTTATGATCGAGCACCGTCAGTTGACGGGGTTGGCGATCGGCGGTCAGGGGTGCTCTGAGAGACCTCTACGGGTGAAGTCGTCGGAGCGACAGACAGTCGTCTATTCATGGACTTTGGGCGAGAACATGGCCCGGATGATTTGAAAGTGTATCCTTCCGAGCCCGATCTTCGCGCTCTCAATGCTTGCGCCTCCAATTGACAACTCATCAATCGAATGGCCTTTTGGGCGGGAACAAAGATGTCTTGAAGTTCGCTCGACAAATTCTGTACATGGACACCCCTACAAATCCCGTCGCACATGAGGCTTGCGACGAGAATTCTATCCATGGAATGTTTGGGCACAGATGGACGTTTTCAGAACTTGCATTCGCCCGGAGATGTGACAATCACCTGCAAAGGGCGGGCTGTGATGCTTGCTCCTGGGAAAAAGCTCGCATGATAGCCGTGATCTCTTGGACGGTTGGACTGCTGCAAGGCTCCAAATGTCGAAGGACATTACAGTGAACGTTCTGCATACCGCAATAATAGCGTCGGGGGATATCACGAGATGATGGATCTTGGTTGCTTCGAAGTCTGGCTGCGATTGGCTCGATCTCTGTACCATTGCAGCGGGCGAATATGTGAGGGTGGTCAGTAGGGTTGCAAGGCAGGGGAATTCTTCAGCCTGAATGCACTAACTTCCCAGCCAGCCGGCTTCTGAGTTCTGACCTCACTTCAGTCCTGCGACTGGGAGCCCTGGAGCAGCGTTCGACCTTGAAGATCAAAGCTGGGAGACGGAGCGGAGTGGTTGCCACCTCTCATCGGGATGGCCACTTCGACGAGCCAAAGCGCTGTGTTACTTGTGTACACTTGGAATGAATGCCATGCCAGCGAAAGAGCTTGGGGAGCTCTTGGCTTAGCTATCACAGCTCATACAGGTCCTGTCCCCAAAGCATGAATTGGTGCCTGCCCCGTGGATGCTTGCCCGGCCAACTAGGCGCTATTCCTGTACGCAGGTGAAAGTCCGTAGCTTCTGCAACGGTGCGGTGGAAGAGCGGTAAGAGCGGTGAGGGTTCGCGGCTTCGGGAGGACACCACGGACTGTGATGAATTCCAATGACAAGGGTGGAGAAGTTGTTCTCTTCTTCAAATGCCGAGACGTGTGGTTTGCTGACGGCAAGGAGAGGGAGTTCGTTCTCGTACCCGCTCCTTCAAATGCTGAAACGTGCGGAGGCAGGGATTTGGCCTTGGTGAGTAAAAACACTACCAGTAGATGGGAGATTGTAGTATTCTATTGGTGGTACGTATCTTCTCTGCGTGAGCGCACCTTCAGCTTTGGGGCGAAGCGTCGGAGAGATGTAGAAGAGAATAATCCAAGCAGATAGACATCAAAATATTTCTATCGCTGTGGATCTAGCGGATTTAGTTCTGTATACGAACAATTACAACTCATTAGTATTGCAACCTTAATATTAACAAAGCCCCATCATGAAGTGCTGTAGGCTGGTAAAAGATGTGCATGACGGCCGTTGTCCTTTCTTCTTGTCCACGCGAATCACCGGTCTGTTGTCTGTCAGCCAGCCGGTGTCACTAGCAAGCGCTTGCATAACCTTTGCTATCAACGGGAGATTAGGCGTAGACGTTTCCAGTGCCTTGGGCTTGAGCACTGCCATAGGCGTAGACGTTTCCGGTGCCTTGACCTTGAGCGCTGCCAGCGATGAGGTTGCCCGACCCGCCAGCGCTACCAGACATGTCAAGGTTGCCCGATGCCGATGAGGTTGCCCGACCCGCCAACGTTACCAGACATGTCAAGGTTGCCTGATGCGCTGGTGCTACCAGAGCCGACAAGGTTGCCGAGCCCGCCAGTGCTACCAGAGCCGATGATGAGGTTGCCGAGTCCGCCAGCGCCACCAGACAGATCAGTGTTGCCTGATGAGCCGGTGCTGCCAGAGCCAAGGAGGTTGCCGAGCGTGCCAGTGCTGCCAGAGACGATGTCACGGAGTCCGTCAGTACTTCCGGAGCCCATGCTGTTGCCAAGTCCGTCAGAAATACTGGCACCGAGGTTGCCTGTGATCGAAGCATCATCCGGCGACAGGGAGGGCAGACACTGGAGCACGTCGATGTTGCTGCCGCCGAGGCCGACTTCCAAGCGCTTGCGAAGGTTGATCGTTTCTCCGGCTTGCAAGACGCGGCAAGTGAGTCCTGGACAGCAAGTGTCCTTGGTTAGTCCGAGGATCTCCGGAATGCAGAGTAGTCCGCCCTGAGGTATGCAAGTACCTGTGGCACTGGCGGAGGCCGGTTCTGTGGACGAGGCCGATTCTGTGGCAGAGGCCGATCCTGTGGACGAGGCCGATTCCGTGGCAGAGGCCGATCCTGTGGTGGAAGAGGCAGATCCCGTGGACGAGGCCGATCCTGTAGACGAGCTGGTGGACGGAGAACCAGTGTTCGAAGCTGAATCTGATGCTGAACCAGTCGCAGAGCTGGTGGACAGCGAATCAGTACCCGAAGCTGTGGCCGAGGCCGAGCCGGTAGCAGACCCAGTCATAGAAAACGCAAGAGGCGGCAAGCATTGGAGGACAGCGGCAATAGGCTGATTGCTATCGCCAATGATGAGTCGTTTCCCGAGACTGATGTTCTCACCAACCTGGAGGACGCGGCAAGTCAATCCCTCGCAGCAGTTGTCTTGAGTGATCCCTAGCAAGTCTGGAGTACAAAGAAGTCCGTTTTGAGGGATGCAGGAGCCTGGGCTGCCGGTCGAGCTTGGAGTTCCACTAGCAGAATTGGTCATGGAGGCAGAGACGCTGGAAGAGGCGCTGTCGGTCTGCAGAGTTGGTCGCGGAGGCAGGAGCGCTGGAAGAGGCGCTGTCGGTCGAGCCCGAAGTTCCGCTTGCAGAGTTGGTCGCGGAGGCAGAGATGCTGGAAGAGGCACTGCCGGTCGAGCCCGAAGTTCCGCTTGCAGAGTTGGTAGTGGAAGCAGATGTGACAGAACCTGCACCCGCAGAAGTCGAGGAGGTTGTGAGAGGGGGCAGACACTGAAGCACCTGGGCGATAGGCTGAGTGCTATCGCCAACGACAAGGCGTTTTCCAATGCTCACCTCCCCGACTTGTAGGACGCGGCAGGTCAATCCCTCACAACAGTTGTCTTGAGTAATTCCAAGAACACCCGGGATGCAGATAAGTCCGTTTTGAGGAACGCAAGTAGCGGCAGCGCTAGAAGAGGCGCCGCTGGAGGTCGCAGTAGAGGTTGCTGAGGTTCCGGTGGCCGAGTCCGTGTTTCCGCTACCGGAATCGTACCGGAATCGTTTGTGGACATCAAAGTAGAAGTTGCTGATGATGCGCTGGCCGAGCCGGTGTTTCCGCTACCGGAATCGTTCGTGGTAGACAGAGTAGACATGGCTGATGTTGCGCTGGCCGAGGCCGTGTTTCCGCTACCGGAATCGTTTGTGGACATCGAAGTGGAAGTTGCTGATGTTGCGCTGGCCGAGCCGGTGTTTCCGCTACCGGAATCGTTCGTGGTAGACAGAGTAGACATGGCTGAGGTTGCGCTGGCCGAGCCGTTGTTTCCGCCACCGGAGTTGTTCGTGGAGGAGGCGGAAGATTCTGAGGTTGCGCTGGCCGAGCCGGTGTTAGTTGTTCGTGGAGGAGGCGGAAGATTCTGAAGTTGCGCTGACCGAGCCGGTATTTCCGCCACCGGAGTTGTTCGTAGCCGGTGTTTCCGCCACCGGAGATGTTAGTGGATGAAGAGGCGACGGAGCTTGAAGTTCCACTGTTGGTTCCACTAGCTGAAGTGACTGAACCTGCGGGGAATGTCGTAGCAGTACCCGTTGTCATGCTCGTCGATGTTGTCAGAGGCGGCAGACACTGAAGGACGTCTGCGATAGTCGTAGAGCCAGAAGAAATCTCGAGGCGTTTGCCAAGCCTGATCTCTCCGGCTTGTAGCACGCGGCAGACCAAGCCTGGGCAACAGTTGTCTGCGGTGAGTCCAGAAATGGCAGGAATGCAGACGAGTCCGTTGTTTTCGACGCATCCAGGCTGTGTGGTACTGGCCGCTGATGTGACAGAGCTGGTGGAGACTTGAGAAGAGCTGAGCGAAGTGACGCTGCCCGATTGGGTCGCACTTCCACTTCCAGAGGCAGAAGCAGATGGGGTCTGAGAAGCGGAGCCGGTCGAGGTTTGGGAAGAGCCCTGAGAAGAGTCTTGAGAAGAGCCTTGAGACGAGCTTGACAGGGAAGTAGATCCACTATCTGACGACGTCGTCACGCTGCCATTTCCAGAGCCTGAGGAGCTTGAGGAGGAAGTAGCTCCGTTAGCCGATGGCGTCGTCGCGCTTCCACTTCCGGGAGAGCCAGAACCTTGAGAAGAACCCTGAGACGACGAGGCCTGAGAGGGAGCTCCGCTGTCAGACGAAGTGGCCACGCTTCCACTTCCATTTCCGCAGAGGAGCTTGGGGAAGAGGTAGCTCCGCTGTCATCAGACGAAGTGGTCATGCTTCCACTTCCAAGAGGAGCTTGGGGAAGAGGTAGTTCCGCTGTCAGACGAAGTGGTCACGCTTCCACTTCCATTTCCGCTGCCAGAGGTAGAGCTAGAGTCCGAAGAGCCTTGAGAGGAGCTTGGAGAAGAGGTAGCTCCGCTGTCGGACGAAGTGGCCACGCTTCCACCTCCAGAGCTGGAGGTGTCTCCACTGCTCAATGTCATAGTCATGCTCGCGCCTTGGGAAGAAGACTGAGCTCCGCTGCTCAAAGTCATGGTCGTGCTTGCACTTCCACTTCCGGAGCCAGACGAGGAAGAGCCTTGAGAAGACTGTCCAGCGCTACCCGATGTGACAGTTGTGCTTCCACTTCCGCTTCCGCTTCCGGAGGGAGAGGAGCTCTGCGAAGACTGCTGTGCGTCGCTAACCGATGATGTAGTCATGCTTCCACTTCCAGAACCGGTTGAGGAAGCGCCTTGGGAAGACTGGTCTTCGCTGCTCAATGTCGTGGTCGCGCTTCCACTCCCACTTCCAGTTCCGGAGTCAGACGAGGATGCGCCTTGAGAAGACTGTCCAACGCTACCCGATGTGACAGTTGTGCTTCCACTTCCGCTTCCGCTTCCAGAGGAAGAGGAGGTCTGCGAAGACTGCTGTGCGTCGCTAACCGATGACGTAGTCATGCTTCCGCTTCCAGAGCCGGAGGAAGAACCTTGAGAAGACTGGTTGGCGCTGCCCGATGTAGTGGTCATGGCAGAGCCAGAGCCGGAAGAGCCTTGAGAAGAGCCTTGAGAAGACTGGTCGCCGCTGCCCGATGTCGTGGTCATGTGAGAAGAGCCTTGAGAAGACTGAGCGCCGCTGCTCGGTGTCGTGGTCATGGCAGAGCCAGAGCCAGAAGAGCCTTGAGAAGAGCCTTGCCTTGAGGAGAGCCTTGAGAAGACTGGTCGGCGCTGCCCGATGTCGTGGTCATGGAGCCTTGAGAAGAGCCTTGAGAGGACTGAGCGCCGCTGCCTGGTGTCGTGGTCATGGCAGAGCCGGAGGAGCCTTGAGAGGAGCTTTGAGAAGACTGGCCACCGCTACCCGGGGCGATAGTCGGACGTCCACTTCCCGAGCTCGTAGCAGTACCAGAGTAGAACCCGCTGGACGCCATATCAGAGCGGACCGACGAAGCCGAGCCCTGGGTCATAGGCACAGCGGTCTAGGATAGAACATCAGTGCCTGCCATCGAACCACACCATCGATCAACCAGATCTAGCACAACTTACGTTCATGGAAGGGATGTCATCCTCGCAGTATTCGATCACCACGACCGGAGACGGAGACTCTTTCGAGCACTCTGGGCCGGAGTAGCCCGGGGTCCGGCAGAGGTCATTGCTCCCATAAGAAGGTGGGGAGTGGGGATAGGCAGAAGCCAAGTGTGACGGCGACGGCTTTGGTGTACATGATGGGCAAAGCTTGAAGAAAAGATTAAATGAGTGTGGTGGTTTTGAACGCGATTGATAAACGGGAGGGGGGAAGAACGAACGACGAAGTGATGAAGCAGGCAAAGAGAAAGCATTGGAGGAGAAGACGGAGTATATGAGGATAAATGATTCGCATCCCTGAATGCTTACCATTTGCTCAGAAGTTGGATGGCCCGGACTGCGGGCCTTCGTGCCCAGATCGGCGTCCACTATCGATGCGGTCGAAACACGTATTGGGCGAACGTAGATGAGGAACGTGTTGATGGGATCCACTTCGGCGTCGATAGCGGTATGCTTAAGCTCTTGGACGGCTAGCAGCCTAGCACCCGGGCAGTGCAATGCCAAATGCATTGCATTAGAATCATGGTGTCGATGATAGACTCGAGCCTCACGCGGTATATGGCTGTCACGTCCATGGGAAGTTGAAGATTGACAGCACTGTCAACACCCCATCCGTAAGAGACTCTGTCATGCCGCCTAAATGTCCTCACGCGTCAGCCAAAATCATCACATTGTGCATTGCAGGCTTACGGTAGAGGGTCATGTCCACCTGCACCGTCCCAAAGAAGGCACAGCACGGGCAAACAGAAGCAGCCGAAAGCGAATAGGTCAAAACCTTGTAGCTCGAAGTTGGAATAGACTTTCGACTAAGGCATGTATGCGATTGCTATTATAGGGTCAGGGGTAGAAGTGAAGTTGCTCTGGCGTCGATTCGAGGTCCTCGGAAGTCCTGAACGGTCATGATCAGGCGGGTACTACCGCTGGATCGACGCATTCCGTTGAAATATGCCGATCACGAAGCAAGACGAAGGCCCTTGGGCCTTGATGTTGTCTCTGTTGACAAGCGGTGCGATCTGCCAGGGGAGGACGGATCTGTTGGAGCTGGAGAATGCGCGATGGAGACCAAGAAAAGACCAGCGCGCGAGTAGTAGAGATCATCGCCTGGAACCACGTGGATGGAGTCGTTCTTCTCCTGAGATTATTGAGGCTGTAGCCGTGGCGAGAGTGCCTGCTCTGGATACAGCGGCCAATCCAGGAACTGCATGTGTGCTGTTGACGAGGCACAGACCGAAAGGGCAATGTGGAGCCGCCTGGCAAGCCCAGACTGCAATTTGCCCACAGTGCTTTGACTGATGCCAATAGCATATGATCGGGATCCATGCATGGGGAATGGCGTTCGCCTTTGGATCGACAGCGCTATGAAGAAATAAGCTTAAATGTCGTTCGTGCGAAGGATGCCCAATGTCCGAAGAAGGAACTGGGAAAGCAACTGCAGGGGCGCGATGTGCCGTTTCAGAGGGAGGCTATGCGTAAAACGACGTCTCTCAGGCGGCAAGGACGGCCTTGGCCTAACGGATATGGATGATGATGCTGTGAAGCCATGTGCCGTCCGGAGCAGTGGAGTGCTCATCATGGCTGGCTCCAGGGGAGGATGTGGGCACAATCGCGCACGCCCGGTTCGAGCCTACGATAGGTTGGTCGTAGAGTTCGCAATCTGGCGGCCCGGCACCGAAAGTCTGCCGTATTGATGATCGTGGATGTGGCGAGTTCCGTAAATGCTCTCGAAATTGGCAATCAGGCTTAGGGGGCCGTTTGTTCGCGCGAAGATCCCAGCACGTCGGCGTTCAAATCAGTACAAGCGAGTCAGCGCTCCTCGACACGACACGACAACGAACTGGTCTAGAAGCTCGCCAAAGCAATGAACAGGAGGCCATATCCACGTCGTCCGTCTTCGCATAAGTGCCCGGCCGGCTACCTACGTTAATCCAACCAAAATTTCGTCGAGGTTCCCCATCAATTTGCTGACCATAACATCGACCTCCGCGGAGCTCAACTAGATGAAACTCGTCCAGGCCGATGTGTTTCCCTAACAATGCGCTGGGCTGACCTCTACAACGAGCTTTGGCCTTCCACTACATCCCGTCCGGTTTCGGGGAAATTCCGGTCGACGGCAGCCCATATATGTCGGCACCTGTGAGGGCGTACTGCTCAGTTGACTGACATGAAGGCTCCTTCTCCGGAGACAATAGAGATAGCGAGCAGTGAGCTGTGGGAGGACGAGGAGGAGGACCACACAGCGAACGGTGACGCTGAAAGATGCGGACAACAATTTGACCGGGTCCTACAGAAGGTCTCATGGCAAAGTTTCGGTAAAGCGGCGTCAAAACGATAGCAGCCATCTTCTCCCTATATACATACGAGTCCTCTCATCGCAGTGATGAGCGTCGTATCCCTCAGCACCACATCTCAAACACCTCGCTGAACGCCCAGCCAGCTCACCCGCCCAAGTCATATCCACAAAATCTACAACTTCAACAAAACGCTAATAACGCGGCCAGAAAAACAACAGCCTTGACCTCCCAATCCTTTTACTCGTCCAAATTCTAAACCCCCCGCACCTCCTGCACCTCCGCCTCCCCACCTTCATGCCCACACCGAGCTTCGCCACCGTCACCCAGCCGCCGCCCAGTAGTCCACTGCCTCCAACAAACGACCCGACTCCACCCCAGCCCCAGAATCACACAGCCCCACCCGGCGACCATAGCCACCTCGGTCAGTTTCTAACCCAACATCCACGCCAGTAAACCTCCACTGCCCACCGCGTCGACGATGAGCACAACGACACTCACAATCCACGCCGACGGTCTGGTAGCCTGCTTCTTCTCGCCTGTCAACCCGTGTTTGCTGTCGTTGGTGCTACTACTACTCCTGATCACAGCCGTGAAACCCAGCAGAGTGAAGATCATGCTGCAGACCACGCACAACAGCACGCCGTAGTGGACTTCGCGAAGCAGTTTGTGGCGGCCGGTGGTACGGAGGATATACGCTACCAGGAGGAGGAGGAGAGAAGCGGCGTAGCAGACCGAAGGGAAGTGCGCGAGGAACGGAGGCGGTTGCTGTTGATGTTGCGACTTGGCCGGGTACTGCGAGAGATTGACTGACGTCGGCCGCGAGAAGGTTCCGAGTGTCGAAGACGCGCGTTTGCGACGAGCGGCTGCGACGTTGTCGCTCGACTCTTCGTCGGAAGATTCCTCGTCTTCCGGGGTGGTCTGGCCGGTCAGTAGACCTTGGCGTTCAGAAGGATCGGAGTACTGGTGTTGTCCGAAGAGACGCGCTATGCTCTCGAAGAAGCGGTCGAAAGCGCTACGGTGGTTCGGGTCGACGAAAATGACAAAGGCGTTGGCGTCGCCGTCATCTAAATCCTCGGGATGGTCGTACTCGCTCCAATAGCGTGGTTGGACCGAAATATCCGAATCCGCTTCAGGGTAGGCGCGACGTTTCTTCTTCTTGCCAAAGGACTTCAGAGGTGGGATCTCGAGCTGAGACGGGCTACCGGTCGAGTTCTCGACTGCTGTGGTGCTGTCTGTGGTGCCTCGGAATGAGCCGCTGGAGCCGGCAGACTGTGTGCCAGAATTGCTCTCGCTGAGGGCATTAGTGCGCTTGGGTTTAGCTGGCGGCGGGATTTTGCGAATGTCGCGCGAAAGGATGGGTTCCCAAAATGGGGGCGGCATGTTTTCGGGGCGGTAAGTTTGCCAGATGGAGTGATATTCGAGGGAGAAGCCGCGCACGCGCTCGACCTGAGAGATGTTAGCAGCTGTGGTTCTCTCAGTGGTGCATTATACTCACCAAATGGCTGCTGTCGAGCACATGAAGGAGTTCCGACTTTGGCTTTCCCTCCTGTCTTATAAGAAGAATAGCGAATGGAAAAGATGACTTGTCGTCCTTGCCACTGTTCGCTCCAACTTTTGAAATCGTAATCCCAGTATCGAGCGTCGCAAGTAGCATACCTTCGTCGTTATCATCGAGGCCCACCAAGCGTGAGCGACAGCTCGAGAGCTGGAACAACGGCCGAATGTCATCCTTCAACAACTCCTTACGAAGCTCCTCCACATGATCCGCGTTCTCGGCAACGCCGTCATCTGGTCGGGCAGAAAACTCGGCATTTCGGTCGAAAAAGTCGTGAACATGCTTCCTCCTCAAGTACGCATTCTTAGTCGTCCCTGATCTAGAGCGAAGACTGGCGAGCGCATCCTCGTCGTTGTTCCAGCGTATAGAAGCCTTTGCTCTTTGTGGGAAGATTCCAGGGAGATGTTCGCGATCGTCCACGGTCAATGCACTCTGCTCTTTCGCGAAGCGATCCAGATTGTCTGCTACTAGCATGTGGTAGTCTGCACAGTCCAGTCGTGCTTGTGCGAAAAACTCCATCTGAGCCTCGGTCGTGATGGGCGATGCGACGGAGTTGGATCTGCTCCTCGTGGAGTAGAACCGTGCATACTGGAGGAGCAACACTTGCAGCTCGACCACATTCTCCACATGGACAAAATAGCTGGCAAAAGTCCCAGACTCGCCCAATGGTACCGTAGCGATGTTCGTATCAAAGTAGACCTTGGAGCCACTAGCAACGACCTCTTGCAGCTGTCGAATTGCCGAAGACCTCGCCGGTGCTGTAAGCGACGCCACCTTCTTGCCACATTCTGCTTTCTTCACCTGGTCATCATACAATGCTCTTATCCGCTGCCTTGTAGTGGAGTACTCGTCGAGTAATGGTCCTAGGTCCATTTGTGTAAAGTTCTTCGGGTCGTCCAAGACCTCGTCTCGAAACCGATCCTCCAATTCCGCCGAGCCTGTCCATTTCTTGTGCTTTTTCAGCAGTTTCCGAAATGCCGTTCGTTGCGTTGCGGTGAATCGAGCGAGCGACTTGATCTCCTCTCCAGCTTTGATGACATCGTTCTCGAGCCGGCCGTATCGTTCGAGTCGACTGACTGGAATTCTGTGGTCCGCGATGGACGCTTGTCGCGCGGAGAGCGCGCGGAGCTGCTTCTTTGCGTGGTCTGTGGTCATGTCCGTCAGTCAGAATGTACGAGCGCAATGAGTTGCATGAAGTCGGAGATAAGCGGACATTGGGCCGGCTCTTAATGGACAATGGTCCCTCGAATGCATCCTCCTTTACGCTAGCGAGATGTTGATATAGATCCACTCACCAAGTCGTCGTTGGATTTCGCCGGCTTTGCTCCTAACAAAGAGGTCGATCCGCTGGTGCTGGTCGGCGAGGATGAGGAAGAGAGCGTTCTCGAACTCAACGAGCTTGTCGTCGCCGCGGCCCGGCACCGAGACCGTCTTGCCCTTTCCCGGTGTTGTATGCTCTTTAATGAAGTGTTTGATGTCGTCGTAGTCGATGTTGTCTGCGAGTGGAGATGTCAGCAGCTGCCCTCCTGCTTGAAGCTCGGAGTCGGCTTATCGCAGAACACTCCGTTGTCGAAGGGGCTGCTCGCGCGGATTTATCTGTGCGGAAATGCCATGTACTTACGGTGACTCCATTCCGGTATTGAGCGCTGCCGCAGCGTCTCGCCGTATTTCATGGCCGCGTGGGTCTGAGGTCAGATCGACCCAAAAGTGTTGTCGCTGCTTTGTCCTTGGAGAGCAATGGCGTCACCGTCGCGAATCTCGAAAGTTTCAAGAGTCGTGCACCGCAGGATGAAGGATTTGGCGGCTGCAGGAAACACGGGAGTCCTTTGTATATACCGCGGTAACACGAGTAGGGAACAAGCTGGTAGAGGCATATAAGAATGAGTGGGGGACGAGTGGTATCGGAGATGTGCAACAACCGCGGGTCACCGAGAGAACTTTCAGGGAACAAGCATGAGCACGTACACGGCAGGGTTATTGAATGCGGATCTCCCAAAGACGTTATTAGAAACGCTATTGGACAAGATGGTGGCTGACTTTTGGTCTTTGCCAGGAACGAGCTTGACAGTCGAGACGACTCAGCCCACCATTGGGTTGCCATTGCCTGTGGTCAGACCAGCACATGGAGGGAGCTGATCGGGCAAGTGGTCGTGTGCCACAATGATGAGCGGTTTCCTTTGTTCCAATCTCTTGCAAGCAAAATGATTGCGCCGAGCCAGACCTCAGAGCTCACTGCCTTGGTGAAACCTGTAATAACAGAGGCTCTGCATGCAGGTACTCTGCACCTGGCCAATGTTTTCTCTCTTGTCTGTCATTCAAATTGAAGATCGAAGGATGTGCGTTCTTCGACTTGTGCCAGCGCTGCCAGATGCCTATCTCCCTCATGCCGGCCTGGTGGAGGTCAGTCAGTCTGTTGCTGGTTTGGTAATCCCGTTGACTGATCCTGATCGTATCTAAAGTGAGACGGTCTCAAATATTCTATTGAGCCGAAAAGATCGCGGCGATCGCCGCGGCTATATTGAACTACAATCATTTGGTTCAGAAGCCCACCGCGTCAACCTGAACCAACATGCCACAGACGTCGATGAATGATACCTCCGTCCTGATCGTATGCGAGGCATGTAACCACCCGACGAGACCCTCCAAAGGAACGCCGCTCTCCACTCCCGCGAGCAGTCTCTTCATCGCCCCGCAGCAGCAAACTCCACGCGGAGGTCACTGCGCTGTCCGGATTGGTGAAGCACATCTGGCTGCCCAGTTTGTGGGGCATTTCACTCATGCGGCTTATTACTGCGTCGTATCTGTCGTGCGTCGCTCGAGGACATGCCGGAGTCCGGCAGAGCCTGCTTGAGAACGACCATTTGTTGGTGTCGATACGAGAATTTTTTCCATCGTAGAAACCTCATGGAAATGCTTGTCCAATTACTGCATTCGGAGGTTCATGCCGCCGTATCGACAACCCATCAGCGCCGCTGCCGCGATGATATAGCAAATCAAATCTGTCTCCGGCTCAGATCGCTGTCTGCTCAGTCTTCGCGCTCCGCCGAACGTCGCAAGCCAGCCTGAAAAAATCCTACGAGTGTGCTAGAAACAACGCGTAAGCGAGGACGGGACAACTGAGAAGGAGGCAGAATCAAACGAGTAGAACAGCTGACCAGTGACCACCAAAAGCAGCTTTCACAAGCAAGCATGGCCCATCAACTTGGTCCCGGAACTCGGCCAGGGATACCCGACTCCGAGGAGCTCGCGGCTCGTGTTTGCTGCGACGGACCATCTGTTCTTGATTATTACCGCCTACGCACGAGCGTAGCACGAGCATTCACGGAACGAGGGAAAACTTGAACTTCCTGCAGAGTTGTAGTCTTGTAGAACTCATAAGCGGGCGTGCCTGGCCTGGCGCGGTTCGCAACAAGTGCCGGAGAAGCTACTGCAAGCCTTATACAGAAAGAGTCTGAGCCAGACGCACGCCGGGCGCGAGTTGATTACTTCGGGTCGAGTATATATTTTGACGATCAATGGCGTGGAGATGTTACTGTCGTTTTGCTGTGCAGAAACAGTATCGGTCAGCTTGACGAGGGACTGGGCCTGAGCAAGCGGTCGGAAAGCCATGTCAATTTTGGAAAGGAGAATATCGACGTTGTCAAGCGAAAGAAGCTTAAAGGTGAGTATTTGACCCGGCGACAACGGCTTGAAAAGTACGAGGACTAGACGCATACAATCCTCCTGTCAATCTCGAAGGACGGCTCGGTCCAGGAACTCAGTCTGCTCGACAGTTACATTCTGGCCGTCGATGTCAGACTTAGCACAGCGTGTATGTTTGATCGGAGGTCCGGGAAGACAGTCGGGTGTCATCTCCTGATCAACAGCGTCGCGTCCTTGTCGCTGCTTGCCGGCGTCTATGCTCACAGCAGCAGAAAGGCAGCGACCGTTGAGCCAACTTCTGGAAAGATGGGATCGTGAGCCACAGCCGTTTTGCCCAACGGCTGGGCGCTGAAACTGTTTTGAACTCCCTCCACTCCGGAAGTCCGACGGCGCAGTTGCGATGACTTGGTCTCGCGTGTAACAAGCGTTCGTGACGGAGCGCTCTTTGCTCATGTGCTCGAATCCCATTGAAACTTGCCCGCAGAATGGGCGGAGGCCGGGACGGAGTGGCACAGTTGACACTTCTCCTTAGGAGGGGAATTGTGAGATCGTGAGCATGATTATCTGACCTCGAAATGGTGAGATCGTGAGCATGATTGACTGATCTCGATTGCGTCAGACGCCATGTCCGATACCGCTTCAAGCCATAGACTTCGTCAGGGCGATTCTCTGGCTGTAAGGACTAAGACTTCGCTCGCGCTTTGCGCTGGTTGCTGGCTCAGGTGGCTCTGTTCGAACAGGTCCTCGTACAGGCGACCGAGATCTGCGTGATCCACTCCGATCGTGGCGAGAAGAGCTGTGATCTGGGGTAATGCTCCGGCTTCGTGGCCGTGCTGGCGGCATGTCTGGCTTTGACTGGCCGCCTTTCCTCTCAGAGCTGACCGAGCGCGCGGGACTTCGTGAGCGTCGTCTATCCGTTCGCCGCGAAGATACAGGTCGATTGTTTGGCAGGACCTCGCGGGCAGGCGGCGAGCGAGATGGAGAGCGATTGGTCGAGATTGTAGCCACCGAATCAGAAGAGCCGGAAGAGAACGAGCGTCTGCGTTTGGGACGAGAATGCTCGGCCTCAACGCCACGTTTACGACCTCTGGCGACTGTTTCTGTTCGTTTCGAGTAGCTGTCGTCGTTAGCGTTCACACTGGAGAGCATCCTGATGTTCAGGCTCTCTTACTCGGTGGCAGATCTTGCTGTAGCAATTGAGTCTGCTGGTGGGGCAGCAGCGGATAGCTTCGGAGCCAGCTTGGGGTTCAGTAGTTGCTGGCTCCGTGAAGGACGAGATGCATATGGTCTTTCTTGTTGAGCAGCAGTGCATTCGTAGGTGAAATGGCCTGCGAACATCAGCATTGACTTGGAGAGATGGCATTGCCTGCGCTTCGCACCTTTCTTCAGGCACTTCTGGCATAGTGTCGTTGCCGACGCTTTCGAAGGACCTCCGGCTCTGTAGCGATTCATTGCGGCTGTTTGTGTGCCAAGAACGACGCAAAAGTGGTTGATGGTTTCCGGTTGCTTTCATCTGATTCTCGCGACTCATGCCTGAGGCAAAGCCAAGGCCGCAGATCGCAGAAGGAGCGGTCCGGTCCGTTCAAGATTCAAGGTCGTTCTTCACTTCCAACTCGTCAATTCGCTCCGACACCGTGCAGCGCACGTCGACATTCAAATTCGAACGCGCATTCCACCAGCGCGATCGCATCGAATTGGTCCTCTCCTCGAGAGTCACGAGTCCGGCCGACGACGATCGACAATCGCCGCGGTACACTCTCAGCGGCCTCAGCGGTCCAAAATTCACCCCAAGAACAGGCTTCATGTGCGCACCGCACGATGTCCAAAATCCTAACGCTGGACTTGACCACTTTCCTTGAGCCGCCCGTTTCCTGAGATATCGAACGATCTACATACAAATCGTCTTCAACTTGCTGGCAGCTTAGGCTTGCCCGCCTCAGGAAATAGCGGCTCTTGGACTTCATCCATTGGACTCCATACGCTTGCTGTCTCTGGACACTATACTCAACTGGCATCATGGCATCCGTCTCCAATTCGACTCCTGTTGAGACGCAGAAAAGCAACCCGTCATTCGCAAAGGTCGGCGAAGCTTCAATATCTCCCTCTGGCGGAGCTTTGCGACTGACGCCCGAACAGATCGCCGCCCCTGGCATTCAGCCATCGATCGCACAAAGTTCGGAACTCACCTCGAACAACACACAGGAGCTTGGAATGTCATCTCAGGTATCACAAGACGAAGGTCCCACTGCCACTCATCCGAACGGTGCGGCCGCACAACCTCTCGCCGCAAGACACAAGAAGCTGGTGGAGCTCGCGCAGAGAGAGCCAAGGGATACTGGCGACTCGCATACGAACGGTGCGCACGCGTGCAAGGTATCGCCGCACCGATCACGAGATGGGGTGCAAGATGGATCAATCATGCCAGCCGGGTCAGACGACATGAGAACCCAAGTATCCTCCTCGAGCGGCTCAAACAAACCTCCGAGCATCGACGGAAAGAAGAGTGTCACCTCTGGCACTACCTTCGCGTTGGACGAAAAGGAGTCTCTCCGGCCCGACGACAGTGCAAGCGTCAAGGCGGTCGAGGATGATGACGCTTTCTCGATGCAGGGCAATGGGTTGCCGGGGTCGAGGTTCGGATCCGACGATGGCGCGCGCGCTTTCAGGGACCAACTGAGAGAGATCTCGTCCATGGAGCCTTCAAGAAGAACTGGTCCTGCCCAGCCATTCGGCAATGCGCCAAAAGGCATGCTCTACGTCCCACCACAGGGTCTAGGTATTGGCGCTGTGCCCAATGTGTCTCGAAGCCCACCTACTGGCAGCCCGATTGCCGACTGTCACCCCGACCAAAAGCTGCTCGATGCTCTCGACAACCCCAGAGATCGAGTGTGGGTGCTGAAGCTTGAACAAGATGTCATCGACTTTGTCAAAGATGCGAAAGAGCCTTCTCTGACTCTCCCGCAATGTCATGCATTCTATCGACTGCTCGCGCACAAAATGGCCGACTACTACATGCTGGGCCATCTCGTCGACGATACAACATCTGCAGTGAGACTTTACAAGACACCAAACTGTCGTATTCCGCCACCCTTGACAGGCATCACCGCTCCGTCAACAGCCGCCAGTACTCCTCCACCCTCTGGTATGAAGATGACCATTCTGCAGCGTGGGTCTGGCCCGGCAATCGCCAATGGGTCCAACATGCCCTCAAAGAGTGGCTCAGATAACGGCGATAGCGAAGATGACAAGAAGAAGGCTCCCGTGACCCGCGAGCAGAGAGAGGCTCGGTATGAAGCTGCAAGGCTGCGCATCATGGGCTCAGCGAAACCTTCAGATGCGTCTGAGTTGCCAAAGGACAGCGAGGAATCACGCTCAAGCTCAATCGCAGGAAGAAAGAATCGCAGGAAACAGCGCGCTGATAGCGATGACGGCTTCGAGGCACGTTCGGCGTACAGCAACTACTATGCTCCATCATTCACTTCTGAAGGAATGCCATCACAGTATGCTCCATACTCGGAGTATGCAGATCCATCAAACGGTCAGTATGCGAGTCCCTACCAGCAACAAGGGCATGCCGCAGGGCCACAGCATATCGCTATGCAAGCACCTGGAAATCCTGCCTGGAACCAGCAGCAGTATCAAAGTGTGGATTCAACGCAAGCTTGGGCACAGGGGCAGTCTGGTGCCTACGACTTGAGTGCCGACTTTCAACGAATGTCCTTCCAAGACCATGTTCCTTCGCAGGTCCAGAATGCCAACGCCGGGCCGTACTATAATCAGCAGTTCTACGGCGCTCAGCCGGGATGGCCCCCACAGCCTCAGCATTCGCAGCAGCCGCCGCAGCCGCCACATCAAAGTCAGCAGTACCAGATGCAGCGCCAGCCGCCTGGCCAGCCGCCGCCACCGAATCATCCATACGGGTCCAACTTCCCGCCTTCTGCAGGACCAATGCATGATCTTCATCAATCGTACCCTTTCGGTCAGCTTCCTAGTCAGACTTTCCCCGGGAGGTCGGCGAGCAACTCCGAACATCCCCTACCTGGAAGCTACAAGAGCAAGCACTTCAATCCTCAGAGCCAGAGCTTCATACCTGGCCACACTAATAGCCGACCATTCTCACCGCAAGGGACACCCTCTGCTTCAAATTCGTACGGACCTCCATCGCAGCTTCAGCGCCAGTCTTCCAACCATTCTCCAAGCTCTGGCTTCGGCTCACCCCGTGCCAACTCTCCACACTTGATGCAAAGCCGGATGCGCATCCAGCCTTTGACACATCCGTTGCCGCAGGGTCCTGTTTACCCACGACAACCCTCTCCCAACGTGCCCCTTCCGCCAAAACCCACAGTCAACTCGCGCAGAGCGGCAGATCATGGTGCCGCAGCAACCACACCCGGCGCTCAAATTCAGCACATGCCTGGACAGAGCCTGCTCGCCAAATGGGGTGCGCCACCGTCGCTTCCTGCTAAACCACGCTAAACCACCACCGCCGGCCGAGTCATACGATGGCACGAGACTGGGTCAGGTCCAGCGACAGCCATTCAACGTCGCAGCAGCCGCGCGGCAACCTGGTGGATATCCTCCTTATGGTCCAGGCCCGGCGCAAATTGTAAATGGTAGCGGAAGAGCTCTAGGCGGCCAGAACGAGATGGCGAGATAGCTTCTTGCGCACAATCCCTACTGATAGCGTCAAGGGGCTTCTGGTGGTATGGTGTGGGTAATCGTGAAAATTTTGAGATTAGCTTTCGCATAGATATGGCTGTATGATTACCACTTCCAGTGGGCTTCTTCCGCTCAGTCTGTTAATCTTATGAATTTTGAATCACTGCCCTCTCCACTTTAGCAGTCCATCTGATAATACGGACGGGCAGAATGTGCTGGAGTGACATAAAAGATCACAGACCCGGCCGGGAAGTGAATAGTTCTAGCTCGGCTTGCCGATCCGAAGCGAAGTGGGGCAAAAGCCGACTCTGACGGGAAGCATTTCTTGAATCCCAATCCTCCAAACGCGCAGGCACGAAAGTGTCTTGATCACAATCACAACAACATCACCAAGATGACGGCCGAGACTGCCGAGCAGGGCGTAGGTGACCTGAAGCTCAACGGAGCGGACGAGTCGGCGGCGAAGCAAAACGAAACGACGGCGCAAAACGGAACGAATGGAGAGGTAGATGGTGGGGGAGACTCAGATGATGATGACGCGGAGGAAGGACCACAGGACGGAGCAGCGAAGAAGAAAAAGAAGAGAAAGCCCAGGAAGAAGAAAAAGGCCGGCACAGGAGTTTCAGGCGGCGGTGCAAAAGCGCAAAGGGAACCGCCAACCGTCAAGGTGTCGGATCTGTTCCCCAATAACACATATCCCATCGGAGAGGAGGTGGACTACCAAAACGACAACGCATACCGAACGACCAGCGAGGAGAAGAGAGCACTCGACCGCATGAACTCGGACTTCCTCACAGACTACCGCCAGGCGGCCGAAGTCCACCGAGAAGTGCGCAAGTACGCACAAAAGACCATCAAGCCCGGCATGAGCTTGACCGAAATCGCAGAGATGATCGAAAACGGCACGAGAAACCTCACCGGACACATGGGCCTGGAAGAAGGCGACAACCTCATCGGCGGCGTGGCCTTCCCCACCGGTCTGAGCCTGAACCACTGCGCGGCCCACTACTCCCCCAACGCGGGCAACAAAATGACGCTCAAACAAGAAGACGTGATGAAAGTCGACTTTGGCGTGCACATCAACGGCCGCATCGTCGACAGCGCCTTCACCGTCGCTTTCGAACCCCAATACGACCCCCTCCTCGCCGCCGTCAAAGACGCCACCAACACCGGCATCCGCCTCTCCGGCATCGACGCCCGTCTCGGCGAAATCGGCGCGGGCATACAGGAAGCCATGGAATCCTACGAGGTCGAACTCAACGGCACCACCTTCCCCGTCAAATCCATCCGCAACCTCAACGGTCACACCATCGGCCACTACAGCATCCACGGCGGCGCGGCGGGAAAATCCGTCCCGATCGTCAAATCGTCCAGTAACGAAAAAATGGAAGAAGGAGAAGTCTACGCCATCGAAACCTTCGGCAGTACCGGCAAAGGCGTCGTGCGGGACGACATGGAATGTTCCCACTACAGCCTCAACGCCGACGCGCCGAAAGTCGCGCTCCGCGTGGCCTCGGCGAAGAGTCTGCTGCGGAGTATCGAGAAGAATTTCGGCACGCTGCCGTTTTGTCGGAGGTATTTGGATCGTTTGGGACATGAGAAGTATTTGTTGGGATTGAATAATCTGGTGCAGTCGGGGATCTTGCAGGATCATCCGCCGTTGGTCGATGTTAAGGGGTGTTTTACGGCGCAGTTTGAGCATACGATTTTGTTGCGGCCGAATGTTAAGGAGGTTATTAGTCGGGGGGAGGATTATTGAGGGGGGGTGGAGGGGAGGTTGTGATTGCGATGGACGATTGGGGGGGCAGTGGAAGGGAGGGTGGTGGATAGATGCCGCTGCGTGAAGTGGTAGGATGATTCCCTTTTTGAGGGCAAGACCTGCTGTGAATTCATCGAATGGGACATGGGCTGCGAACCCGATGCTGCGACCTTGTCTCTCGTCACGAATTCGAGAAAATCTCGCCGTATCGTCAAAGTAGTAGACTGGCGATGAAGTTAGCTCTCTAAACGTCCGAGGAACTCAAGAGCGAAAAAAAAAAGTTGTTGCGAATATCGACTCTTCACATTTCCAGTGACTGATCTACCTGATCCGTAAGCGGCCGAATTAGCCATCTATTCCGCCACCAACAACCTCCTCCCATTTCTCACTCACCACACAACATTTCCACACCGTAAAAGTCATCTAGTCTCTAGGTACTCCTCTTTGAAACAAAAACAATAACGGAGTCATGTCGAAAGGTAGTGTAAACAGGTCTACTATCCAGACGTCCACATCGGGCCTCGACAGGCTCTCTCCATACACTCGGCATACCATTCTCCCCCTTTTTCCGCCGTTCTTATCGGCAGAATGGCGCTGTGGAAGACGAGGGGGAGGGGAGAGGGATGGTTAGCAGTACGTTGCGTTCCGAGGTCTCCATCGTCCTCTGTTCTTGGCGATGCGACTGAAAGGGGAAAAAGAACAGAAAAAAATCAAGGCTCCCGTTATGGATAAGGGAAGGAAAAATCCGTGAATGGCATACATGTTCCCGTTTTTGCCCCTGTATCACCACCCTCCCCTCCCTCCTTCCTACCCTTCCATCTCGATCTTCACCTCACAGTCCTTACCCCTCCACCACCCACCTCAACGTCGCATGCTCCCCATCCCAAATCTTCTTCAATCTCACCAGTCCCTTCCTCGCCAACCCCGCGTCGCGATTCCGATACACGCTATCGATACACCGCACATCTGTCGGCGAGACCAGGAATCGTCGACGGTGGGCTTTGAAGTGTGCGCGAGAGGCTCGGAGACGAGGGAAGTCGTGGCGTGGATGTTGTGTTGCAGGTGGGCGGCGAGCAGAGAGCGGAGACGACGGGAGGTTTGTCCGGCTCGGACTTCGAGGATGGAGCGCCCGCCTTTTATTACGGGTTTGGCGGAGAAGACGAGGAGGGAGGGGGAGGAGGAGGAGAGGATTGCGGTGGTGAGGGCGTTGAGGGAGGGTTGGGATAGGGGTTGGAGGCTGAGGGTGAAGTGGAGTAAAGGAGTGTTCTGCAGCAATGATATCATGGCGGGGATGGAGTCGTCGGTGAGCCAGTTGTAGCGTGCGTTGAGGTCCTCGGTTGCGTAGCTTTGGCCTAGGTCGAGGACTTGTATGCTTGAGTGGGCGGTGAGAGAGGTGAGGAGGATGGAGATGGAAGGCGATGTTAGGCCGCAGGATTGCATGAGTAGTCGGGTGAGGGTGGTGGTGGTGACGAGACCGGGGGCGAGGAGGGAGGTGGCGGACCCGATGGGGTTGTTGGATAGGTAGAGGGATTCGAGTCGGCAGTGGAGAGTGCTGAGGTAGGTGGATATTGCTTCGCAGACGAGGGTGTGGACATCAACGATCCGATATGAGTCGGACCCGTCACTTTCTTGCATAAATCGATGCGGCCGTCTGCGTTATATGACGCCCTTTTCAAACTCCCAGCAGATCCGTATCGCCGTGAGGTTCTACGCTTGAGATTGTGGATGAAGTGAAGGATGACGGGTAGGAGTAGTCCAGTATTCTGGACTACTATGGCAATCGATTCGGTCCAGTCATGAAGCAGTCATATGAGAGTCGTGAACCAAGCGTGAATGACCGTCAGGTATTCTACTCACACCATTTCATAGCCGCACAGAATTGCAGTGGACACATCGAGTCTCCTCTCGTGCAATGCATGAGTAAGTTATGTATAGAGTCTCTTCGTACTGCTTACCTGACATGTTTCTATACTTCCGCGTCTGACCAAGATCGAGCGGATGCTATACAGAATACCTGGGAAGAGGTGATGTTGGTTGGTGTGAAAGACGAAATCATAATAAGCTTCCCACCTGAGCCGAGGGCTGATAGAGCTATTCTAGAGCTAGACTACTACCAAGACCTTGTTGGAGCTCACCAGTCACCACCACCAACTCAATCACATTCGACATCCACGACAACCATGGCCACCTCCGCCACCTCCGCCACCTATCGCTCCCTCTTCTCCCTCCCCGCCTCCCTCCGCCCATCCATCCTCGCATCCGCCCAACAAGCCACGAGGACCCCTCCAGCACGACACCAATCCACAATCGTCCCCAAAAATCACCCCAAAACCGCCATCTTCTTCCCCGGCCAAGGCGTCCAACGTGTAGGCATGACCACCGACTGGCTCGAAGCCTTTCCCCGAACCGTGAAACCCATCCTCGAGCAAGTCGACGATACCCTGCAAGTCAACCTCTCCAAGATCATCGCCGAGGGACCGAATGCAACCCTCCAAGCGACGGAAAATGCTCAACCGGCCATCATGGCGACGAGTATCATAATCCTGCGGGTACTGGAGCAGGAATTCGGCTTCAAACTCGCGGATCGGATTGATGTCACACTCGGCCACTCGCTGGGAGAATTCGCGGCCCTGGTCGCAGGAGGATATCTACGGGAAGCCGACGCGCTGAAACTCGTCCGACGGCGAGCGGAAGTCATGGCCAAGTGTTCGAAAGATACGGGCGAAGAAGTCGGCATGGTCGCGTTGGTGTGCGAATCAGACCACTTGACACCCATGGTGGAGGCCATCCACTCCTTCCTCGGACACCACTCTGAAGGCTCGAAGAGCGACTCGCATTCCGACAGCGATCTACCCGCTGTCCAGCAGGTCCTCATCGCGAACGTGAATTCCAAAAACCAGATCGTGTTGAGCGGGAGCATCAAGCGCATCAACGAACTCCTCACCCACCTCCGACAATTCGGCGGTCACGATCCCCGCGCCGTCCGCCTGAAATCCGACTCTCCCTTCCACTCCCCTCTGATGAAACCCGCGACCGAACTGCTCAAGAAAATGCTCGACCACCCTTCCCCCACTCACCCCACCGAAGACATCATCCTCTGGCCCGGCATCGTCCCCTGCATCAGCAACGTCTCCGCCCGCCCCTTTGAGTCGAAACAAAACCTCAAAGACCTGCTGGCGCGCCAGTGCGTGGAGACGGTCCTCTGGCACGACAGCATCGTGTATTTGCACCAGGACGTGGGCGTGAAGAGGTGGGTGGGCATCGGGCCGGGGAAGGTGGGAAGGAATCTGGTGGGGAAGGAGGTGGGGATGAAGGGGATCGGGAAGGGAGGGGGTGTGTGGGGGATTGGGAGTCCGGGGGAGGTGGAGGGGGTGTTGAGGGATTTGGACGCTACGGAGGATTTGAGGGAGGAGTGAATCATCAGTGAACAAAATCGAGACGGGCACATGTGTTCGACGTCCAAGAAGGAGGGCAGACAAGATCCTATGTCATGGCGGTTTTCGCAAGTCGAGTGATGGAGTGATGGGTTGGAATATGGACGGCGGGTGGAAACGCCCAGCATCGCTGGAAGAGATACATCATGCGCAGAAGACTCGTCGAAGAGGCAAAGGTGTTGATGCATCATGGTCTGGCCTCCCTACCAGCCGGCCCAGCACACCGATGCCGTGCCGTCTTCCATCAAGCCCCGTCGCCATTATGCGACTGCCCAACGCCCTGGAGTCCAAGAACCAGAGCCACTTGAAAGTCAGCCCACCCCCCGGCCTTGATCTACTTCACGGACACCGCAAACGCATTGCCCTTTCAACAACGTTTTCGCGAACTTTTACGCGGAACCGGTCGAGATAGCCATGTGTGGTCTGTGAGAGTCGCTTTTGCAAGGACACGATCCGAAACGGCGGGACAATGACTGCCGGCCAGGGAAAGGGTACGCTATAGATCCGAACCGCCACGAAACCCAAGGCTGGAGATGTCGCTCGGAGTATTGGTCCGGGAGTGGAGAGAAAAGATGTGGTGGTTTTTGGATGTGAGATTTGAGCTTGGGGCGGTTGTTGGCATATGGCACCTGGTTGTGTTTGCATCTGACGTATGTCGATTGTTGGCATATGGCACTGATATTCTGCCGTTCGCGTGGTCTCGCACATGGCTTTTTTATTTAGTATCCCCACGAGCACGAGCACCCCTGGCTATTGCTTCTCCCCGGTATGTGGGATCCATTGGTCGACTACGGTGTAAGGTGGGGCATAGTTCTATAGGTTTAGAGTCGGGTCTCATAAGCATTTACTAGTGTCTTGTAGGATGTATATAGTGGAGTGGAGTGGAGTAGCAATGCACTGATACGGTTGACTCGATGATACATGTCAGTGGTCGCCGGGAAGGGAAAAGTCCATAAGGTATCACATTGTCCTGCCGTGTGGATATTGGTTTTGTTGAAGACGGTGTGTATTCCTTTACGATGGAAAAGCACCGCCCTTTTAGTAAGTTACTCTCCCCCACGCATTGTCTGTCTGCATGATGATAATTGATGATAATTGAATTATCCGTTCCGTCTTGACTCTTGAGAGGGTATGTCACAGATCTCCGACATCGGCCGGGGCAGCGATAAGCCCTGCGCCTTTCTCCCCCCCCCCCCCCCCCCATCATCATCATCATCATCATCAAAGGACAGCTGCCCGTCGGAGAGGTATCGGTGAGTTGAGTGTGAGTGGATGACATATACACGACGCCGACTCCGATTCCCGCGCCCGAACATCTGACATCTGTATGTATCCTCAACGCTCACAGCGACATCGCAGTGAGACGGCCAACGCGCTAGGATTTCTGCCGTTGGTTGATATCGGCGCCATGGGAGTGACGACGTTGGTCGTGGCCGTGGCCAGACGCGCGACAAACAGCGGTAGGCATGTGGGAACCGTGGCTGCACTGACTCTGACGGCTTCGGCGATAAGACCGACTGTGCTGCTGCTGCCCATTCCCTCTTCTTCCTCTTCTTCCTCTCTTCCTCTGCTTCTCTCTCCTCATACACCCTCTACTTCCTCAACAACAACAACAACAGCAACATCTCAGAGAAGATATTCCCACAACATCACCTTCTGCAGACTCCTCCCCTCCGAAAAGAAACCCCCCACCAAACCCACCCATCCACCCTCAACAACAACAACAACAACAACCATGTCCAACCTCCCCTCCGAACCCGAATTCGAACAAGCCTACAAAGAACTCGCCTCCACCCTCGAAAACTCCACCCTCTTCGACAAGAACCCCGAATATAAAAAAGCCCTCGAGGTCGCCGCCATCCCCGAACGCATCATCCAGTTTCGCGTCACCTGGGAGAACGACAAGGGCGAGTGCCAGGTCAACCGTGGATATCGCGTGCAGTTCAACTCGGCCCTGGGACCCTACAAGGGAGGCCTGCGTTTCCATCCGACTGTGAATTTGAGTATCCTTAAGTTTTTGGGGTTCGAGCAGATTTTCAAAAATGCTTTGACGGGATGTGAGTTCTTTCCAAACCTGACACTTCTTCGCGCTGGGGATGGGGATATCTGACATGATCCATCAGTATCCATGGGCGGCGGCAAAGGCGGCGCCGACTTTGACCCCAAAGGCAAATCCGACAACGAAATCCGCAAATTTTGCGTCGCCTTCATGCGCGAGTTGAACAAGCACATTGGCGCCGACACCGACGTCCCCGCGGGAGACATTGGCGTCTCGCCCCGTGAAATCGGATGGATGTTTGGCGCTTACCGCGCGGAGAAGAACAAGTGGGAGGGCGTCCTCACCGGCAAGGGAGGGAACTGGGGTGGTTCTCTGATCCGTCCCGAGGCGACTGGATATGGGCTTGTGTACTGTAAGACATCACTTCCCATCAGGGAGAGAAGAGACGGGGGGGGAGAGAGGAACAACATCCTCGCGTGAGAAAACAACCTCGGCTGACCATTGATTTTCTACAACACAGACGTCCAACACATGATCCAATACGCCTCAGGCGGCAAAGAATCCTTCACCGGCAAGCGCGTCGCCATCTCCGGCTCCGGCAACGTCGCCCAATACGCCGCGCTCAAAGCCATCGAACTCGGCGCCACCATCGTCTCCCTCTCCGACTCCAAAGGCGCCATCGTCGCCAAAGACGCCTCCTCCGCCGGCATCACCCCCGAAGTCATCAACTACATCGCCGCGCTGAAAGTCAAGCGCCAGTCCCTCACCGAACTCACCTCCAGTTCCGAATACAAGGATCAATTCGACTACATCCCCGACGCGCGACCGTGGGTGCACGTCGGAAAGGTGGACGTCGCCTTGCCGTGTGCGACGCAGAATGAGATTTCGGGAGAGGAGGCCCAGGCGTTGGTGGATGCGGGTTGTAAATTCACGGCCGAGGGGTCGAATATGGGGTCTACGCAGGAGGCGATTGAGGTGTTTGAGAAGGTGAGGAGGGAGAGGAAGGGGGAGGGAATTTGGTATGGACCTGGTATGTTTTTTTGACGACACACACACACCCCCTTGTGCACCACACCCCTCACCGCAAAATATCACCCCTCCCCCCATTTCGTCCCCACCATCTCCCCCGATGATCCCATGATCCCCGTACTGACATGAATGGGAAACAACCAGGCAAAGCCGCCAACGCCGGCGGCGTCGCCGTCTCCGGCCTGGAAATGGCGCAAAACTCCGCCCGCCTGGAGGCGTGTTTCCGGAATTGTCTGGAGACGGCGAAAGAGTATGTTCCCACGGGAGGAGAGGGCGAGTTGCCGAGTTTGGTGGCGGGGGCGAATATTGCGGGGTTCAGCAAGGTGGCGAAGGCGATGCGGGATCAGGGGGATTGGTGGAGTTGTTAGATGTGATGGTTTGGGGGGAGTGATGGGTTGGGGGGATGGGATGGGGGAGGGGGCATGTTTCTCCTTACCCTTGCCCCCCTCTCTATCTGTCCATCAATGACTTGACTTGACTTGCCTTGTCTATGCCTTCTAAACACACCTATCATCTCACTTCCGTCTCCAATTAATCGACTTCTCGTCAAGAACTTGACTACATCTACTCGCCCTTTCCCTCGGGCCGGGCCTTGGGAGTAGACTGAGAGGGCTGACTTCTAGATGTGGAATGGTAAAGAGGGATGCGGCCGCGAGATAGGATAGGGAAGGCAAGGAGGAAGTAGGGAGGACTGGGCGTGAGGAGACTGGGAGTGATGAGTGAGGACTTCAAGAGGGCAAGAGTTCTCGGAACTTTGGGGATGAAGATTCTTGCCACAGCTCTATCCTATCCTATCCTATCCTGTCCTCCTATCCTATCCTATCCTGTCCATTCCATCCCATTCCCAATCCCAATCCCAATCAACACCTCTCAAAGACCAACTTGTTCCCCCGACATCTCTCTTCTCATCTCCATCCCCGTCCTCAAGTCCTCCAAGTCCGAGGCGAGAGCGAGGACGAAGTGAATGTGATACCTACCTGTTCATCCCATTGGAATTGCGTCGGCTGCCTCTGCATACCTGCACCCCTCAACCCCACTTTGAGGTCCCGGCGAGACACGAGCGACTCGGGGCGTAGAGGTATTACCATGGAGAAACGTGTCTTTCGTTTTTATCTCGGAACGATTCTTTCCTCGTTGCTCCGACCGGGGAAATACGACACACACGTCCTTTCTTGAAGTTGGACGTCTCGATTTCATTTTGGAGGGGGGGTTTCCGTTCTGGGAAGCGGCTGAGATGGAGTTCTGTTCGTTCCATCGAATCCCCCCCACCCAACCCATCCGAACCACCGTAGAAAAAGGATGGCGACGTTTTTTTTCTCTCTCTCTCTCTCTCTCTTCTTGGTTTCGCACTCAACATGCACATGCCATATGCCATCTTTGCCCCATGGGAAATCGGTATCGTTTTGGCCAAGCTGGCCGGGACTACGACAGCAAGCGTAGGAATTCACAAAAGAGATTGGATGAGTTTTGCGTGCGTGCATGCAGCAAAGAGATCGTCGGGGGAAAAGGTCTACCTTGACCTCCTTCTCACTGCGCTCCTTTTTCGAAAGTTCGGTGCGAGTATGTGCAGGTGAGGATTTTCGAGCTGACTTGTGCTGCGGAGGAGATATGTACCCGACGTGATGCGGAGCGGTGAAATCAGACGCAATTGTTGAAGAAACCCGCAATCGTCCTCGCATAGAACTTCCTTTCCGATGATTTAACCGGTAATCTAACTAGACTCCGTCGTCCTTGTATATAGGGCAACAGCTGAAAAGGAAATGTCCCAGTTTTCGTTCGGATACTTCGATCAGATTAATCGCATAGAAACACACGACGCATGCCGCTCTCGAACGATGGTAGGCAGCCCCGGAAGAGGGAGGAAAGGTAGAAAGGAAGGGTGCTCGGAAAACACGACGACCACCGTGGGAGCGTGGGACCGTGTCGGGAAACAGGGGAGCTCTCCTCACAGGTATATTCGCCACTTCAGGGCGTTGCAATAAAGGTAGGTTTACGACAATCCCTTCTTTTGGGATACGGAATGCAAGGGGAGGGGTGTTGTTTGTCTTTGTGTTCTAGCGGAGAACATAGTGTAGTGGGCAAGCGGACCTCCTGGAATGTATGTTTGCTGGTCTACCCGGGCTTTATGGGAGAAGAATCAAGCCGAGTTTCGCGTTGCAAGTCATGAGAAAGATGAATCTGGGTGTCGAGCCGGCGAAATGAAGGATGAAGTTTTGGGAGTTTCCTGCAATCGGATCGTTCGTCGGGCGGTTTTGACGTTGGTGGTTTGCTTCTCGCTCGCTTGCGAGGCATCGCCCGCGCGTGGTACATCGTTGCCACAGTGCAAGGGAGACACGTTCCCCTAATCGGTCTTTTCCGTGGCATAAGAGGGAGGGCAGGGATAGATGGCATGGATAATTGACTTTTGATCCCTCCTAATAGCATGAATGTACACCGCATAGACTGCCTTCCTCGCCCGAGAGCATTTCCCAGCATATCTCCTTCCGACCCCGAAAACCAATCCGTGCGGGATGGCTGCCTCCTTCTCAGTTGCGCTCCTCCCGCCCTCGTACGTGCGTGAACTTGATGTGTAGTGATATAATATTCTAGGCTAGCTTTGCGATGTCCGGCGGAGCTGGCGCCAGACTTTCAACCCTAACACCGAGTTGACAGCGATCTGAACCGGAGTCAGCGTGATGGGGTGATTCCGATTTTTCCTTTTGTCAGGCCAGGGCCAGCAGCAGCTGTGGTTTCAGGCGAGAGATACGAGGTCGAGACTTGGGTTTGACGGATTCGTGCATTTGCTACTACGTGTTTGAGTAGGGGTTTGGTTGCGGTGGCTCGTTCCGGCCATACTGTGTTGGGTCTTGCCTGAAGTGCTGAGAATTTTGGGTTGTCCATGTACTCTCTGGCACTCGGTCGACCGACTGAAATGACTTGTTGGGACGTATTTTGTCTCGGACTTTTGCAATGGTGGCGGATGCGTGTTTGGCTTGGGGAAAGAAAGCGGCGATGGGTTGGGAGGGTTTGAAGATGTCGAACATGGAATATCGTCGTGGATGGTTGTGGTACGGACCTGCTGATGCTGGTTGTCAAAATGGTAGAGAGAATGAAGTTTTTCGGGATCCTGTTCATAGCAAAGAGTGGGCCACGAATTTCCGAGATTCCTTCGTCGTCTCCCCTGGCCATTCCATTTACAGCTTTTCCATCCGCCGTTGAGACTACTTGAGTATAGTTCGTTTCTTCTTGTACCTCTTCTTCTACCTGGGTTATTCCGGCTCATTGCCCCTCCTTGTTGCTGTGCCCCCTGGTGTGATTTCTTGCCCGATTCTTGACTTGTTTGCAGCTCGGTGCGTTTCGTCCGCCGTATTCCATGCCTGACCCTGCCGTTTAAGTTGTGAGGGGCTTCCTCCTGGACGGAAACAAGACGCGGATCGTTCTCGGCGTTGTCGTCGTCGTCGTTCTGTTGATACGCGTGTTGCGTTGGGGACCTCGCGGGCTGAGGGAGTGCTTTTTTGAGGGGGTTCGTTCATGCGTCTTTACTCTCCGTTGGGTATGGAAGTCAGTGGAGAGAAGGGTTGTTCGAATGGCGATCTTTTGTTGCTCTACTGCTGGGGATGTCGAAGATTGGTAGAGGTGGAATAGGTGATGAAGTTGAGTTGTGTTGTTCTTTCGCCTTCCTGCAGTCGGCAAGGGGTATGTCGTGGAATCGTAGTCATTCAGTCTTTCGATCTTCCAGTGCATGCTCTTCTTCTTGCACGTGCGGAACACATGTCCTGCAACGAGGCCTCCAATGAACCCTGCTTCAATCACGGTCATCGATGTTTCGGTCGCCTCCTGCAGGTTAAACTTTGTCTATAATCTCTTTTAGCTGACACGTGGAAGTGTCTCGAATGATCGAACAGGTTGAATGAATGTTTGTACTGTCATCGCGGTCGCCTGAGATACTTTCGCGCTGTTGCCACGCTTCGGATCGGGACATGTGGTAGGGTAGATGAAGCTGAGTCGCGTCGTTCGATCGTGAAGTGAAGCATAGGCTGCGATGCGGCCATTGGAACCCCCTTTTCTGCCTATGCCTCTCAAATGTGCGATGTCGTTCTCACTTCCAATGCTGCTGTTGATGCTGCTGCTATCCTCGCTGTCGTCGTGAGGCGACCATGTGACCTGTTGTCTTGTGCTCCCCCTTTCCCTCCCTTCGCTGCACGCAATGTCGTCCACCATGAGGAAGCTCGACTTCTGAGATCAGGTGCGTCTGAGCATTGTCAACGTTGCTTATGCCTGTTGCTTGTATCTCACGAGAGTTGCTGGCACATGCTGCATGCTCGCTCCTTCCCGACTTCGTTGGAGTCCCGGTGCGATGATGGGGATGCTCATGTCGCGTTGCGGATGTTTGACGAGGCGGATGGTGTACAACCTGGAGCGTGCGTTGTAAGCAATGGCGTCCTGCCACCTGGAATGCTCATATCGCTGACATCGTCTTCTAGCATGACTGCAAACCCACCTCGCCACCATGCTCGTCCTCGACATATCTATCCAATGCTCGTGATCATTCCAAAGATCCGAGTTGGACACCACAAGAAGGCATGCGAACCATTTGACACGACCTCTTCAGCATGTGAGGTCACCTAACCCCGTCGCTGCCTGAATTCCGCCCGCAGCCGGCGTCAGGCTAGAATTTTTGCGGTGTCCCGTTGCCGTGTTGATCCACAGAACAGTTGAGCCGCCGATCGCCAGTATTTATATCTTTCCACTCCTCCCCCCCCTCAACTTCTTCCAAAACATCAACCTCGACATCCACCACCTTCTCCAACATCAATCTTCACAACGCACCTTCCTCGACTGTCACCCTCCCACACTCAATCACCATGGCGTTCGACGCCGATGAAGAAGCCTGGCGGGCTGAACAAGCTGCCATGCTGGCTGACTTGAGCAACGAGCGACGCGCACAACTCGCCGTGCCCGATGCTCCACCAGAACATGTGCTCGCACAAGACCCTCGCACACAGGCTCCCACAAAGATGGCGGCCCGTGGCGCAACCATTCGTGGCGAGGCGGCAAACACCAACGATCCCACCGCCATGAAGCGCGCTGGTTGGTACCCCGAGACCGACTTCATGGAAGAAGGCGACCGATTCACAGGTCAGGGTCATCGCGACCGACAAAACTTCTCAGACCGTTCCTTTGCGCGTCCAGGTGCTCGGCCAGCGCAGCAAGGACCTCAATCGGCCCGTGGCAATCATGCCGGCGGTCCAGGTCCAGCTCAGACACGCGCAGGCGGCACAGCAACGCGTCCAGCATCGAGCCGAGTCCAGCGGCCTCCTTCGCCACGCCAGTTCGGCACTGTTCGCTTTCCTCCTCGACAAAACACCCCGTCTACAACTTCACGACCGATTCTCCAGGCGACCGACCCTCAGCGCACGGCCAGCACCACTCCCAGCGGTCCACGCCAGTCCTCCGCGATGATTGCAGCTCAGAACTTGGCTTTCGCGCTCGCCCCGGTTGGTGCTGACCGTTCAACCAATCCAGCTCAAGCTCCACTGGCTGCTATCCGCCAGAGCATTGCCTCCAACGTTCCACCGTCTTCAACTACGCAGAACACCGCTGATCGTGCGTCAACTCCAGCTGCTTCATCATCAACAAGAGCTCCAGTCGCCACCGCGCCGGCGTCGAAAGCTCCCGCGAAGAAGGGTCCGGCCTCAACAACTTCATCTGTTGCTTCAGGCAACGGCCCTATCCTGGTGCCAGCAGACGCGATCGCCGCCCAGCAAGCTCTGATGGCTGCCGGTCTTCCCTTCACCATTGTCGGCTCTGATGGAAACGAGCAGACTCTTCCAGACCGCACGAACGTGAAGCCACCACGCGAGACTCCTGCAGAGTTGCCTCCACCCAAGGCCTCAGTGCCCTCTTCCTCGCAACCACCTCATCCAGCTCAAGCACCTCCTCGCGAGTCTGCGTCATCTTCTACCATCACGCAAGTCCCTGCACCGCCCGCCGAAGCTTCAGGAGTTGCCGCTCTCCTTCCCGCGCTCCCACCGACCGGCGCTGCGGCGAGGCTGCTCAACCAAATGGGATACATTTCCACACAGCCGCGTACGATGCCGCCGAAACTCACCCCGCCATCATTTCCGACTGGAGGCCGCACGTACCCCACTGCACCTCAAGGTCCAGGATTTGCATATCCACAAGACGCAAACGTTCAACGCGCAGCATCTCCCACACCACAAACAACATCGCCACGTCCTGCAACCATGCAGCCAGCAACGCGGACAAACGCGTCAGCTAGGGGTCTGCAAGCATCTCGCTATGCCACTGCTAATGTCCCTCCTGTGTCGTCAGCTCTCATTGTCAACGGATATACCGATCCCACTGTATCTCGCATGGCTCCTCCTTCGAACACCTCTTCAGCCTCGACCGCACCAGCTCGGCGTGCTCGTACTGCGGTGCCGCGAGGCGTTGTTCTGGCCGCTGCTTCGACCGCTATGCAGCCTTCTCCGGAGGACGTAGTCATGGGCGGCACCACGGCGGCATCTTCTACTCCTGCTCCTTCTGCACCATCCAGCTCGAACTTCACCTTCAGCATGCCAACCACCGGCATGGCGAATGCTCCGTCCACCCAGAAGCCACCAACATCTTCAACTGCCCATGTGCAGACGTCCACCTCTTTCGTCACCCCAGCTCTCCCGGTCACTCGCCAAGGTGGCAACGTGCCAGACGCCAGTGCTTCCATGCACAGGATGCAGGCCGAAGTCTACGCAAGCGACATCACTCCCAAGGGTGCCATTGCGCGCGACGAATACTATCGCAGATTCCCTCAGCGTCTTCACTTGTTGCAAGCGGCACGTGCGCGGTTGATCGCTGAAGGCCGTCCGGTCTACTTCGATCCTTCGGAGCAACACGGCTCTGGCACGGACGATCAGAGCGACACTGTTATGCAAGAGCAGACCGACACTGCGACGCAGCAGCAGAGCAAGCCCGTCAAGCAGGAGGAAGATGTCCAGACTCCAGTGACTCGCTCAAACACGTCCAGGACCAGCTTTGCCCCTCATCTTCGCAACGGTACCGCTTCGCCTGTTGGCTCGGTCTCGGCCGCGGCTAGCACTCCGCCTCATCTTCGCCGTGCTCGCGTGTCAGCTGCTCCTGCCTCTTCTTCTGCTGGAGTGCCTGCGACGGTCAACACTCCTTCGCCGGCCATCAAGGCCGAAGATCAAGACTCCTCTCCAGTCCCTCAGCCACGCTCGAACGTTTCTCACATCAACCACGCGACCCGTCCGGCCAGCCCAACTCCAGCGGCTTCAGTTCAGACTGCTCGTGTCACAGCGGCGGGCGCGTCGCAACTGCCAACAACGCCAACTTCCTCCCGGGCAGGCTCAATGTCACCTTCCAAGACGCCAACTACAACTTCCTCGATAACCGCTCGGTGCCCGTCGACGCTCCGGTCCAGGCCAACCTGAACATCACGTCCAACCGCAGCGACTACAACCCACTCGACTTCGCCAACCAGCTGGCTGCCTTTGCGGCTGCAATGCGCTTCCGTAGCGATGGTGTGCTTCTCAAGCGCGCCGAGGGTGATAAGTGGGCGGAGGACAAGGAAGACATGGCGGACAAGAAGGCTTAGATCGCGGATCACTTTGGTGGTTGGCGGTTGAAAATTCATGATACCGGTTCGATGGAGTTGGTGCCATCAGGTGCTGACTTTGTTGTGCCTCAACACTCGGCTTTGCAATGACGGTCTCGTGCTGCGATTGTCTCGCAATCAGGATATGGAAAAAAGCATTCGCGTTGGCACGCGTGCTAGACTTTAGGCCTTTTAGCACTCAAATACAATGCTTTTTGCAAAACTTCTTCCTCCCGTGATACTTACAGTGGTTTATGACCTTCTTCATTCGTAAGCCATGCGCTGATGGTGTGAGTCCTTCTTCTCATCCGTCGACATTGCATTCAACCACCTCGTGCAACTCAAGTCCATGCCAATCCTCCCTGTATCCCTGATCTTCACCTCGTACTTCGGTCAAACATCCCGAAGTCTCACCTTCTGCCCCCGTCGCCTCTCATGCTGTACTTTCTCTCACCCCGCCGATCCCACGTCTCGATCTCGGTACTCCCTGTCAAGAAGCCTCACATCTGCAAGCGAGAGCACGAAGCTCTTCTGCTGGGCTTAAACTCGTGAATGGGAAAAGCCGGTCGATTCGTGAGGAGCGTAGTAGGCGGACGATGGTATAATCCTAGGTGAGCAGCATAGCAAGTCTTCAGGTCAACAACGCCTTCGAAGCCACACTCAACAACCACGCCATATCCTGCCACCCCCCACCATCCTCCCCCTCCTCACCCATCGCCTTCGTCGCGCTAGTAGGTTTCGCCACCAGCCTCGCCTTCTCATCCCTCCTCCTCCGCATCTCCCCCTCCCTCCGCCGTCTCGCCTCCTCCCGCGTCTCCTCCTCCCTCTCCCCTCCTCCTTCCTCATCCGTCTCCTCCAGCACCTCCTCCCCCTCCATAAACGGACTCAACCCCATCACCCTATCCACCAACGGTCCCAATCCAAACGTATTCCCCCTCCCCAACCCCTCCAACTCCCCTCCCCCCGCCCTCGGCGTCCTCATCCCACTCGTCGTGGGACTCCCCCTTCGACTCGCCCTCCGACTCGCCGTCCGACTCCCATATCGACTCCCCCATCGACTCGTCCGCGTACTCACCGGGCTTCCCCCTTCCCCTCTTCCTCCTCCTCCGCCGCGCCGCAAGGGTACAAGTGCGGCTTCACTCTTCGCTTTCGGAATTTCTCCATCCCCCACCCTCCTTCTCCTTCCCCGATCATCCCCTCCCCCGTAGACATACACATCCTCCCCATCTCCCTCCCCATCCCCATCCCCATCCCCATCCTCATCCATCATCACCGACCCCTCATCCATCTTCCGACTCAACCCCCCACCCCCCCGTTTCCAACTCCCACTCCTCGACCCCAGAATCCCCGGACTCGTGGGCGCGGATCGCCCCGACAGGTACGAACGCGTGGACTTGGACGCGGAGAAGTCATCGGAGGAGGAGGTTCGGGATGGGTTGGGTCGTTGTTGGGGGTGGTGGTCAACGAATCTGGCGGAGAGGGGCGCGAGGCGGAGGTTGCTGAGGTTGGTGGTTGAGCGTTTGGAGCGGGAGGTGGAGTGGCTGCGGGGGGTGGAGGAGGTTGGCATCTTTTGGTGTGGATTGATAGAGGCGTGGGTGGTGGTGGTGTTGGTTGCGGTGGGTGGTGGATAGATAGGAAGTGATGTCAAGGTTGGAGGGAGGGTGCAAGCTTGAGCGATCGCCGAGGCCGAGCGGATTTGGCCCTGCCAAGGCTGATGCAATGCATGTGTGAGAGTCAGAGAGTCGACGCATTTCAGTGGACAGACACAGAGACGTCCCCCGTTCATACAGATTTGGTTCCTTTCATTTCGCTATCTATGCTGAACAAAAGCGCCAACGCTGTTAAACCCCAAAAGACTCCTCGTTCTCGTCGTCCATCGCGTTTTTCCCAGCTCATACAATCGTCGAATTCCCCAAGAGCGCCGATGCTTCAACAAAAGGAACGTGAAATACATGTGAAGCCACAAAGCTCCGATTGCCCGCAGCATGGCCCATCGTCATAGTCGTGCCATTTCAAGCATGGATTCCAAGCAAGATCCAAATCTCCCCACTGGCAGTCGCTGCAATCAACAAGTCGGTTTGGTGTGCAAGCAGGCTTCGAAATCAAGGTAACACAACGGTCGGCAACCCAACAACACTAGCCCTCACGCCGGCCTTCTTCGCCTTCTGCTTCTCCGCCCACTCGCGACTCAACGCCCTCGAGCGCTCCGCCGCCTCAGCCCTAGCTTTCTTCGCAGCGTCTTCCTTCTCCTTCTTCTGCTGCTCAGCCGAAGTCTTGGCATTCGCAGCGCGATTGAAGACTTCTTTGCCTTTGGAGGTGCTGTTGGATCGGTTGCCAAGGGGAGCTGCGGCAGGAGGGTTGGGCTTGGTGGAGAGTGCTACTGAGGCGCGGGATTCGTGGAGCACGGCCATGGATGTTGAGGCGCGCTTGGGGACGGAGATGGGTTTTGTGAAGGAGGGTGTGGAGGATTTCTTGACGATGCCGGCAGCTGGTGCGGGTCTGGACATGGTTGATGTGCGGCCTGCTGGGCGGGAGGAGGCGATGCTGGCGGCACGTCTGTGCGTGGCGGTTGGAGCAGGTGTGGGTTTGACGCCTGTCATGAGAGATTCGCGGGCTTTGCTGGCGCTGGTCTGACGAACGACGGGTTTGCTGGTCATTGAAGGTGCAGGGCGAGCCTTGAAGACTTTCTTCTTTGGCTCTTCGGTTTCTTTTTGGAGGCGGGCTTCTTTGGCGGCCTTCAGCTTCGCGGCGACTGCTTCTCCTGGGAGTTGGAAGGTACTCTGGGTCGGAGCCTTGCTTGATTTCGGTGGTGGAGGAGGCATAGGAAATGACATGGAGAACGGTCGAGGCTTGCTGTGTGGAATGACAACTTCCTGCTTTTCTGCTGGTGCGTCCGTCGTGCTATCGTTGGACTTGATGCTAGAAGTCGAAGTGACACGCTTTGAGTCGGTCTGGCCCCTAGCAAGTGACTGTCGCGGACGGCCCATGGCTGGAGCGCGAGCGATATCCTTCGGGCCGTGGGCGAGTGAGATGCGAGCTTGGCTGGCTTTCGTGGTGCGTACGGCTGGCGCAGCCTTCTCCTTCTTCGGCTTTGCCTTTTGAGGAGAGGCCTGGACCTCGGGAACTTGAGCCGTGATCTTCTCAACGGCATCTTCAAGCTCGTCCAACGCGCCAATTGCATCCTGGGAGTTTTTCGATGCCGACTTTGGCGGAGTTCCTGATTCAACCACGGCGGTCTCCAGCTGGTCGTAGATTGTTTCGGAGATCGTTGGAGCGCCCGTGCTGTGGTTTGCATCTCGCTTCGGCGTGGTAACCTCGACCGGCGAGCCTCTCAATTTCTGCACAGTGGAAGGCATGTGGTCTTGGCCGCTTGAGGCTTCAGTCCCAGCTTCGAGTGCTTCTGGTGTTGTGGTCACGGTAGCATCCGGACCTTCTGACAGCTCCGGGGAAGACGATTTGAGCTGACTCCGTGTCGATCGAACGGCGCTGGAAGAAGGTGTCGTCGGTCTTGTATCGTGCACGGGCAAATGAGACATCTCAACTGTTGACGCAGGGGTTGCATTAGCGCCAGATGTCACTGTTGGGCTGATGTATAAAGCAAAACTTACACAATGGAGCGTCTTTCATCAAATCTTCAGCCGCGGCCTCGCTGGCTGGCGAAGGCACTGATTCAATGTTGTCCGGCATGATCTCTGCCGATTGGCCTCCCACTCGCGCTACGAGGGCGTAGTGGCTGCTTGTCTCATTTGCGCATCGCATATCTTGCTCCATCTCTTTCCTGCTTGCCACCGCTACTTCTGTGTCTTTCATCACTTCGTCGCTGTCTTTGATGCCGACAACATTGCCAGTAATTTGGCCTAGGGGCTTGCGATTGAGATTGTCCGGGCTGACCTGGCCGGTCATTTCAGGGTTGTCGCAGGGGGGCTCGAGGAGCGCATCCTCGTGGACGTGAAGCATTCCAGCGACTTGAGCAGCCTTTGCTCGTGTCATTCGTCCCATGGTGTGTTGCTTGTCGAAGATATCGCAATGAGATGTTGTAGAAGCGTATACAGCTGAGGAATGCGCGGCGGGCGCTGATTGGACGGTGGGTGGGATGTTACTGTTTTGTCGGGATCGAGGTGGTCGCAAAGTCGCGAGGTTTGTGTTGAAATCGGCTGAATATCTGCGCAGGCTATGGGGTGTTGTTTATGGTACTACTCGTACTGGTGTTTTCAAAAACATGCGCGAGTTCTGGACGCGGTCTTGTTTGTTGATCGCGGATGGACCCTGGAGACGATCGTAAGCAAAACTTGACAGCACGACTGGGGGAACATCTGAGCATGGCCCGCCTTGTGTCTTTTCGACGACCTCACCTCCTGAATCTCCTTCTCCTTCTCCACGCACACGGCGCTTGCCTATGGCCTTGACACGACTGAATTCAATCCGTTCGACATCGCTGGAGGTCGCATTTTCTCATTCGTTGCATCTCTCTCTCTCTCGTATCTAATAACGTGGTTCAGTTGAGAACAAACTATGGGCTTGGGCCGCTGCACTGCCAGCACATGGACTCCCAATCTCTCGTACTCTGCAATCTTCGACGGTGCATCGTTTTACTCGGTGTAAAGGCCGACGAAAGAGTCGCTTGCTCGATGACCAGCAGAGTTCGTATCAGGAGCTCGCAATCCACGCACCTATTACATGTATGTCAAATCTCTTTTTGTGTCAATGAACAATCATTGGAATAACCATGTCTCGGACACGATGTACTGTCGCATATTGGTCTTGATCGCTCTTAATGAAGGCACCTATCTGAACGACTGCAAATGGCATGCTATACACGGTTCCTTCGAGTTGCCGCAGAAATCGCCATGGCAGGCCTGAGTTAGAGCAAGCGATTTCACCCTTGGGATCCGCTCCACCTCAGGACTCGTGCCAGCGAGATATCACGTATACTCTCATGGAGCATCGCGTCCTTCGCAAGCAATAGTTCTTCGTCCTCTGCGGGGATCCGGTCATTCTCGCATTCTTGTCTAGGAGTCAAGTCCTGAGCCGGTCCTGGTGCCTATTCAGGTCGGGGTTGAACTTGATCCATCTTCACGGTTTGCCGAGCGCTCGGATGGAGTGGAAAAGGTCCTCCCGGTTGGCACTGCCAACCTAGGAATGTCACCTACGTATTTTTAACCACACAACATCAGCTCGGCCTTTTATACCTACAGCATTAAGACTATTGGCACGGCCAGTCTCACCACTAGCAGAGATCGGGAAAAGAGGGTTGTATTAACGTCGGTTTGTGGGAACGGAGTCCTCCCAGGTAGGCGCATTCAGCTCAGGTTCCCGGTCCTGGAAGTTCGAGCTCTCCTTGTTACATGGGGCTTTTGTACGTACAAGATCGAGACGATTCGCACGGCTTACTTTGTTATTAGTAGATATCGATGGGAGGAATAACAGTCTAATCTTTCTGAGTGGTAAAAAGTCGTCTCGCGTGGACACTTTCAGCTTGGTCTGTCAACAAAAGGATTGTTAGCACTCTCTCGGACATCGGGATTCAATACGTACGAGGACGAGGCTGTTGGCACAGCCTACTTTTGTTACCAGCAGAAATCGTCGAAGGAGATGCGATTCTGACCTATCTGGGTGACTGCATAAGCGAACATTGTGAACCGTCCATTTCTCTGGGCGGTTTCTCAGCATTCTCGGGGGCCCTCCTCGTTGCCAGCTGTTCCGACCGCAAGAATTGCGCGCATGCTTACAGTAGAATGAAGCTCGCTTCGTCCTCAAGATCCTCATTGACAGTCGTCTCAAGTGGGAACTTTCAGCTCGGACTGTCAACCCAAATCTTCCGTTCGTTCCTTCGGACACCGGACTGTTATACGTACGAGAATAAGACAATTGGCACAGCTTGTTGAGTTTCCAGCCGAAAGAGCCGGAAGAGATTTGCATTTGAGCGAGGATACTTAACTAGGAGCGCCTGGAGAGGCGGCGGCGTCACGCATCATGCGAGCTATTTTCTCCTTGTGGGAGAGGCCTTCCTCCGCCTTCTCCGCCGCTCTCTCCCGCTTATGCTCCTTCTTCATCTCGCCACTTCGCTCCGCCCACCCCTTCGCCTCCACCCCCTCAGTCCCGACCACCCATCCCGGAGCTGCTCTCTCAGCAGCTGTCCGTTCACTCCAGGTGGAGTCTCTCCACAACCGTCCCCTGTTGCTCCGCGCCGCGCGAGATTGGTGCGCGCCAAAGCCCGCGACCGAATCCGCCAGCCAGTTTCCATCCATCACGCCGCTGTGACCGGGGACCTTTGTGATCCCCACGGTCGTTCTGCGGTTCGTCCGCAGGTCCCAGCACCGCTTGGCTTCGCCCGTGGTGAGGGCGCCGAAGGTCCACGCGTCCAGGCACCAATCGTCCCACCGCTCCTTGGCCGTCTGCGAGTCGGTGTGGATCTGGAGGTGCTTCACCTTCACACCGTTTGCCTCCAGCACCTCCACCTCGCGAAACGCCAGAGCGAACGCCAGCATCTCCGCGTCGTGGACGTCGCCTGCGATGTCAGACCTCGGGCGAGCAGCGGAGTCGTCGGAAGGGACGGAGAGAGCTTCGGCAACGGTGTGCCATTTTCCCCGGATGTGGTAGGCGATCCCCGCCCCGGCGTGATCGGCGCCATGGACATTCGCGTACAGGAAGGACGCGTCGGTGTAGATGGTGAGGTCTCCGCTCACCAGCACGTCGCTCCCCGTGATGGGCGGCACCATTGACCGGTCGGCCACGCCACCGTTCCCTTGGAGCTCTCGCTGCCTGGTTGAGACAACTCCAGAGGGGAAGGATTGGTGCCATTGGTACTGGCTCATGATGGCGGTGGTGAGAGTGAGGCTTGGCGGCTTGTGACGATGGTGATGATGGTGATGATGGTGATTGGCTTGTGATCGACGGACGAGGATTGTGACGGTCCGGATTGGCTTGTGATGGTCGACGAACGGGGAGATGTGAACGTTCGGATGGCTTGTGGTGGTCGACGAACAGGGGGATGTGAATGTTCGGATGGCTTGTGAGTGCTGCTGTGCAGGCTTATGATCGTTGCTGTCTGTGGCTTGTGGTGACTGTCAGTGTCTTGTGATCGCTGTCAATGGCTTGTGACTGCGGGCAAGGCAAAGAGAGCAAGGCAGGCAGGCAGGCAGGCGGCGACGGCGGTGGTGGTGGTGATGATCTTCCAGTCGGCAGGTGATGGTGCGGCGGGCGGCAGGTGATGATGATGTTGCGGCGGCGGCTGGCACGTGGTCCTGGTGGTGCTGCAAAAGTGTGTGAGAAAAACAAGCGGCTTGTGAGATCGACAACGAGGTTGTGAAAACGACGGCAGGCTTGTGATGGCGACGGAAAAGGAATGTGAAAACGTCGGCAGGCTTGTGATGGCGACGCAGTTGATCGAAAGGCAGGCTGGTGATGGTGGTGCTGGCTCCTGATCGACTGTGTGGCTGAGGAGAAAAGGAGAGAAGAAAAAGACGAACGATTATCTCAAGATATATGGACGAGATGAAGGAAACGAGCGTTTTCGTGCTATTGTCGATTCTTCACTCTTTCTAGACCTCCTTCACTCTAGTGTGGCCAGGTGGACGATGCATAGAGTGAAACACGAGGCGGCAGCGTCGACAGACGCATTGGCAGAGTGAAGTACCGCTTGAAGGCAGAGAGCAGGGAACAGTGGCTTCAGAATGCCTTGATAGCCACAGAGGTGACATTTCAGCTTTGGAACGTGACGAAGGTGTCCTGAAGACGGCCTGCTCGTAGCCCGATGACCGATACGACAATCGTCCGCACTACGCGACCAAAACAACAGAGCTACGAGTATGACCACGAAGCATGGCAGAGAGAACCTGCGTAGATATCCAGGCCTCCTCGAGTGAAGCATCTCAAGCCCACCACCGAAAAAAAGTGAAGCAGAACAAACGGCAACAGTGACGTCCGCAAGCCACGCCCCGCCGCCCCAACAGTTTACCCGCGGGAGTTTCACAAATTCCACCCATATCAACCCCGAAGATCCGCCCTTCCCATCGCCAAGTAGGATGGTGCAACGGTAGGTCGGCGAGCTAACAATCTAGGTCACCTCACGGAGGTCGGGAGGTCGAGACTCACCACCTCTTCTCTGCCCGATGGTCGTACAGCGCGGAGGGGCTGTGCGGTACCTATCCACCCGATAAATTGATCTTCTTGTCGAGGTGGGAGGGATAATGAAATGGTCTCTTCGGAGATTGTTCCTTACATCATTCGCAAGGGCCTGTGTTCCTTGCGAAGGTGGTTGTTTTGCTGTTTTGTTGGCAGGTTCTTTTGAGCGCGCATTTTGCTCGGACGGTCTGGCTAGGTCTGGGATATGACCAGAATGCATCTTTCATGTCTGGCTGCATCCATTTCTGTCCTCTTATTGCAGCATGTCCAAGACTCGGACTGTTGATTTTGACTTTCATTTTCGCGCTAGCGTTCCTGCCTATTTGGGAATGGTGCGAATTTCGACGGCCTGGCATATGCTTGGCAAGACAGGACGGACGTCACAAAACGATGCGACGAGACTGGCCTTCGACAGCAAGAGCCTTGGGGCAGGGCGCGTGTTCCACGTTCTTCACGAAACTCACGCTAACGAAGGAGATCGCTTCGGGCTCATGCTCATAAACACACACATTCTGAAGTCTTGAAGTATCTGACTCAACTGACTCGCGACGCGATAACACGCTGAATTTCGGAACACTTACTCAAAGTCCGGAGCGGAGCCAATTCTGCTCTATGTGTGCAATTCGCGTAGCTTCCGCCGCACGTTCACGCGTGAAGCGAGATAAAGAAAAAAAAGTGTGCCGAACGTTGTAGGGGACGATAAATGCACTCGAAGGCAGACCCATTAGTGTGGTGGCTATCGTACCTACCGTCGTTCGTGCTAGTCGATATGCCATTGTACCTGCTACCATCGTACCGTGCGACCGTAGTTGATACTGTGCCTGTCAACGTACATGTTAACGTGAGTGCACGCCTCTGGATCGGCAATCCCTAGACGAAACAGCTGACTTCGATAAGTTGCACCCGACGAAGACTACTTGGTTTGAGGCAAGTGCCGGACGACACCCATAGTTTGGAGTAGCCTGCGTACCTTATAACATGTTTGTTTGCGAATCCTATTTACCAATACCGCGAGAGACTCTGATACCGCGAGAAGCTCTGAACGCATTCTCAGCCTTCTACTCATCATCGTATCAACCTCATGCTTTGGACGACACGAGCATATCTCAAGTCGTGTCCTCATCGACCAGCCATACCAATCGCCTAATGACCATTCTCAACCATCTCAACCTCCTTCCCCTCCTTCTGTTCCACAAGCTCCTCCTCAAACTCCATCTGAATTCCCACCACCTGCTCCAACAACGCCAAGTTCAGCTTAACACCCCTAAACTCAGCCAAAGACTTGGCCGTGCGAATCACGTTCTTAATCTGGCGACCGTTGATATCCGCCTTTGCCAACTTCGCGAACTCCTCATCACTCACCTCCGCCTTGGCACCGTCCATCTTCCGCAAGAAATTCCGCCAAATTGTCTCGCGCGACTCGACGGTGAGGCTGTTGTACTTGAGCGGAACGTGGATGCGGGACTTGAAAGCATCGTCGAAAGTGGCCACGCGATTGGAGGTGAGGAAGAGGATGCCTTCGTAGTACTCCAGCACACGGAGGAAGATGGACACGAGGCCGTTGCGCTGCATGTCGTGGAGGGAGCGGCGTTCGAGGAAGACGTCGGCTTCGTCGATGAGGAGGACTGCGCGCCAGGTGGATGCCATGTCGAGAATGCGGGAAAGGCGGGGATCGAGGGTGGAGACGTCCGTGCCGAGATCGCCGGAGGAGACCATGTAGAGTGGACGCTTGCAGAATTCGGCGACGGTTTCCGCCGTGAGAGTCTTGCCGACTCCCGGTGGGCCATGGAGGACCATGATGAGACCTTTCCCTTTTCCTTTGACAATGTCGTCGAATTCGTGTGATTGCTGGGTATGATTGGCGACGAGAGCCTGAACGAGGTCCTTTTGAGCGGATGGAAGGACCAACTGCTCGAACGAGTTCTCGATCCAACCAGCGGGTTCGAGCTTGTCAACGAAGAAGTCGAACCAGCGTTTCTCGGTGAAACTGAAGCCACGAACGGTAGCATTGGCGAGGAGGCATTCCTCGTCCGTGAGAGGCGCGAGGTTGAGCTTGACATCGGGAATGAGTTCGCTGGTTGCTTCGACGTGTTCGTCCTCCTCGGAATAATACCCGCTTTCAGCCTTGGCTGTTCGGCCAGAAGATGGAAACGGCTGAGTGGTGAAGGCGAAGTTGGCATTTAGACGATGGAAGGTTTTGGTATCCACAACGATACGTCCATCGATGTTGTACCGATCCATGCCGCACGGTGTCTGCTCCAGCACGATGCCTTTGTAGGAACAGAAGTGCATTCCGACATGTTGTTCCATGCGGCGACCCCGGTCGACAAGCTGAGCGTGTAGTGCGTGAGAGTCTGGACGATACTCGATGGGAAGGGCAGCAAGTCCGCTAATGGGCTGTGCACCGGAGAATGCTGGCACTAGCTTGACAGTGCTGCGTGTGCCGAAGTCGTCTCCGTCAAAGTCCACGAATTTAATCGAGAGCTGCAAGCCCGGCGGGTCGCAGCTGTATGCATAGTTGGTGAGGGTGAAAGCCCGAGGTTGACCATAGACCGAAGCGTAGACGATGGAGTTTGGCCGAAAGATAGTCCAGAGATGCTCGTACGACATCAGACCTTCGTCTTTGAGATTCTTCGCTTCCTCGATGGTGTCCTTGAACTGCTCGTCGATGAAATCGAGCAGCAGCTCCAGATGCTCAGAAGCTTCCTCGTTCTCCAGGCTCTCTCCGGCCTTTTCGAGCTCGTCCTTGTAGTGGTAAAGAACGCGGTATGGAGCGTCGATCGTGATGTCCTTGGTCTGGAAAGACACTCCTGGAAAATCGCTGATGGTCTCCTTGAGGATGTCTTTAAGATGCTGCGAGTTGATCTGTAGACTGATCTTGTGGACCTGCTTATTGGATCTGTCCATGTGACGGACGAGGCAGAGTGCAAACTTGCTCCACCAGTTGACCTGGTCTGGAATCTCCTCGTCGACAGTCTCGGCCTGAAGTAGTTGTTAGCATTTGCTGGACGTAGGCATGTGCCTTATCGGTACTGACGAAGTAAGCTTGTCCTTGCTCGGTGTGCTTCTTGTCGATATGCTTGAGCTCCGCCTTCATATCTCCTCCCTCGATATCCTTCAGCCTCTTTGCGTCCACCTCGTCAAGCTCTGGGTCCTCGACAGTGCCATTGGTACCGTTAACTGTGCCGTTCGAAGGTCTCCAATTTGCTGGTCGGCCAAGTCCCCTGCCCCTGCGAGTCTTCTGCTTGGTGCGCGCCATGGCGGTGTATGGAATGAAGTGAAGGTGATGGTCTGTGGTTGTGAGTGGTATGGATGGTGGGGTATAGTATAGTGAAGCGACTGATGCGATTATACTCGAGTCGATATGTCCAAGCGATGAGTGAGAAGACGTTGAAGGGTTCGATGAAGTGGAAGGACAAGAAGTCGAAGGATGAAGAAGGCAAGAACAAATACTTATACCACCTCAGTTCACCTTTTTCTCGGGCTTGCACATGTCACGAAAGGCAACCACCAGTTCCAACCAATGACTCAAAAGACTCCACCTATACCGGTGAGCTCTCCCAAGGATCAAACAAATGCCAGCCAAACAGGAACGAGCATTCGCGAATCCGTGCTGCTTGCCCGTAGTGGCACAGCATATCAGGCTGCTCGTGCTCTTATCGGTAATAGCAAGGCTGCGAAAAGACTGAAATCCCTCCAAGCACTGTGGCGGGAGGATGCCTTCGTAGGATACTCGAATAGGCAGGTGAAGAGCAAGTGAGGTGGAGGAATTAGGCGGCAGGAAAAGTGGGTCCGTCTTCCACGAATGGTCACCGCCAAGATGATTGTTCGTCCTCACTCGATTAAATGGTAGCAATGGCGTCAAGCCAGTATATCTGCCATGGCTGCAGTCTGACTGCGACGATTTCACGATTGGTACAGCGCTTTAGAAGTCACTTTTCAATTTTGATGATCTCTACTACTGTGGTTGCGCGTCTTCTCCAGTTCATGGCAGAGCCATGGGACTTATGGAGGGGAGCGTATGAGTCAAAGGACTTTCTCTCCACTCTTCAACGCAATTATTCTTTCGGCCGTTTCGCTTTTCCCAGGTGTCATGATCTCCCTCATTTGCGATGAGAGCTCTTGGCTTCGCTCGTATCAGGCCAGGCATGCATGCAGCGATGAGTGGCTTGAGGGAGTCTCGATCGGGCACCGAGGGAGACGCAGTGCGCCTAGCTGTACCTGGTCTCGCGCAGTTGCGCTCCGATCGAGTGAGCTGATACAAGCGTCATCGAACATACCAGCCTTCAGCGATCAGCCAAGCTACAACCCCAGCAGCTCAGCGTCCTCACTCGTCAATCCTCTCCCACTCCCTTTTGCAAGTTCCACATCTTGGTCCAGTCACAAATCCTCATCGTCCAACTCACTCGGCTTCAACAGCCCACCGACCTTGGCCATACGATCACGCTCACGCTCCTTCGCGTCCTGTAGATCCTTCTCGCGGTCCTCAGTGAACAGCTCGGCATTGTCACCAGAGAACTCCTTGAGTTGGATGAGGAAGTCGCGGAGGATGACTTTGAACTTCGTGATGTCTTCGGTGTTGTCGAAGAGTTGCTTGATGAAGTTTGTAATCTGAGCGGCCTGGAGATTGGGAAAGGCGTTGGAGAGAAGCTCGGCCACGAAATTTTGGAGGAAGTCCCGGTTGGAGGTGCCGGGTTGGGCTTGACCTTGTTGGTAGATGGGGCCGGAGATCTTATTGGCGCCGACGAGCCAGAAGAGGCGGGCAAGCAGCATGGATTGGTACTTGAAACCGGCCTTGTGGTCGGAGTCGGTGAGCACGAAGAAGACGTCCTGCAGGACGGTTGTGAAGAAGTTTTGAAAGAAGGCATCGCAAGTCTGCTGGTCGGTGTGGCTGGCCATGTTCTCGACGAGCTCAATACACATGTTGAGACCTTCGCCTTCGACTGCGCGATTATCGTGCTTGGAGGCCCACATGCAAGAGTCGATGACAAGCTTGAAATGGGTCTGGTCGAGTTTGAGTAGTGCCGGGAAGCAGCGCTGGTTGATCGCGCGGAGGAGCTTGAAGAACTCCACACGGTGCTCGGGGTATTCGGAGAAGTCCTTGTTAATCATGTCGAGGGTGCACTCGAAGACGTTGTCGAGAATTGCCGGTACTTGCTCGGTCATCATGCCCTGTTAATATGTGTCAGTGTCTTGCTTTTCATTCACGATATAAGAAGCCCGTACAAGTAAGTACTTGCTTGTCTTGGGAGTCCAACGTACCTGGAGCTTGGTGATGAGCACTGTGATGACGGCCAAAACTTCCGCCTCGCGCGCGTCAGGAACGTTGTTCTTGTAGTCGAGCAGAACAGCTTCAAGAAGATGCGGGACGAGGGTGGAGTGGATCATCTCCAAATCGTCAGCCTTCTCAACGTAGGTGGTAATGAGCTTCAAAATCTCCTTCTTGATGGTCCTCAAACCTCGGACCTTTGGCATTTTGGTTGCGATGTTGCCATCCCGCTGCACAGCTTCGTCGATGAGCTGAGAGGAGGCGCGGTACATGGTCAACATGTCGGTGTAGATGCGACCAATCTGAGGGTAGAAGTACGGTCCGATACTGCTGCATGCTGCCACATTGGTCTTCATGATGTTCCCAATGACCTTGATCGTCTCCGAATTATGGAGAATGCTGGGGTCTTGGTGAGCAGACTGAATGATTTGATCCCACGCGGAGTTCGGCAAGCTCATCAGCTCAGCGATCAGACGCTCTTGTGTGTTCTTCGCGCCTTGCGCACTGATCATGTACCCGCAGGCCTCGTAGAAGGTGTGAACCTGCTGAGGTGACAGATCGCAAGTGATCTTGCGCATGGTCTTGACAATCTCATCGATGAACGGCTCGTTCTCGCCAGGCTGCTGAATGACAAAGTGGCGCTTGCACTTATTCGCAATCTTAATGAAAGTATCGCAAGCCATGTCCTGAACGCCCTCGTGAGTCTCGTGCATGAACTCGAAGAGCTTGTTGACGACGGTCTTCAAGAACTTCCAGTGTGCTTTGAGGAAACGTGGGTACTGGCCAACAATGTACATGATGTTGGACGCAACGACAGCTTTGTTGTCCTTGCCACGCTTCATCTCAGTCAGGCCGAGCAGATCCTTGATGACGGTGACGAGGAAGCGCTTCTCGGTCTCCTCGTTCATCGCGCCGGAAATCGAACCAATCGCCCAGCAGAGTGTGTTGCAGTTGCCCCAACTCCACTCAGTCCCGTCGACCTGGCGAGCAAGCTTCTCAGACATGATTTGCTCGGTGTTGACAACGTCCAGATGAGTGAGGAAGACCAGGCACTCTCTAGTCGTCTTGTACAGCTGAATGGTATCTGACTCCTTCACGAACTCGCGTACGATTTCACCTTCATCGTTCTCCACAATCAGCACTTCCTCTGGCCGCACCATTTTCTCGATCATGACCTGTCGTAGGTTAGACAACACGTCGGTGTACTTGTGCTTCCGAAGTGGGTAGTTGGCGAGGACTTGTGGGTTGATCGCGCCGCCGTTCTGAAGTCCACCACCACCAATCAATGGATTCATCTCGGTGATGGGGATCTGCTGCATCTCATCGTAGAGCTCACAGACCAGCTTGGTCCAGTACTCCAGACAGATTTTGAAGATCTCGCGATCATCGATCTGGCTGATCCGAATGAGGTAGAAGTGGCCATGAAGAAGGAAGTCCTTGTTTGGAAGGTTCTCGATGATCGTAAGATGATTGCTGAAGAAGTTGCAGAGGAAGAGTGCGAGGTTTTGCACGAATTCTTGATCTCTGCTGTTGGAGGAGGCGTAGGTGGTCTTGAGGTCGAGAGTGAGAGGAATGATACCGGCGATGGTAGTGAGGGTGTCAGTGAACATCTGGACCAGCTTGTCATTCCAGTTGTGCTCGGTCTGCAAGCTGCCAATCTCGGTCAGACACTTGAGGGTGATGTTGCGGAACTCCGGTACTTCGAGGAAGCGGCTACGCAGAGTCTCGATGAGTGATGTACCAGTCGGTGGCGTCTCGAAGATGAAGCCGAGTGGGATCCAGTTGAGGAAGCGCAGCAGGGTTTCAAGTGTCGCCTTGATAAGGCTGGCCTGATCTGCGGTCCGAAGGATTTCAGAACACAGGTTGTAGATGTTGGTGAATTCGTCACACATGCTCTGCTTCAACTGTCGCGTCTTCGTGCTCGTCATCTGGTCTGCGGAAAAGTCGAAGACTTCCTCCGACAGCAGCCGCAAGATTGCCATGTTGTTCTCGCAGATGGGCAAGCTACTGCGGCATGAGGAGATGATTTCGTTGATGAACGTCGGCCAGTTGTGTGGCCACTCCTGCTTGAGAATACTGACGAGCACCAAGTTCAACTTGTTGAGCAGTGCACGCTCCTTGCGCAGCTTCTCCTCCGTGCTACTCTGCTCGATGATGAAGTTGACCACGAAGTTTCGGATGCCGTGGCACTGATCGCGCGGCAAGACCTTCCACCTAGTCATGATCACATTGTCGAGCACCTGTAATCCCAGGTACTTCGTTTGCGGATATTGCGCGTCTTGCAAGATCTTGTCCACCATCAGCCAGGCGTCCGGGTTCTCTTTGAATTGGTTGAGCGCAGCCTGTGCCTGCTTTTGCTGCTCTCCTCGTCCTTCATAAAAGCCGCGCACGGTGGCGTCGAGCTCCTCGATACTCATCGCCATGCTTGCGGTTGTGTGCGCTGTTTCGAGGGTGGTGTGGCGATCCGAGCAATCGTGAAGACCACTGGCTTGAGAGCTTGTGACGCGCGCAGACCGCTTTGACCTGGGTTAGGTCTGTTTCATGCGGTGGTATGCGTGCGAGCGGAGGAAGTGGTGCACGAAATCGGCGTGCAAGGTGGTGTCGGCCGTGAAAGGGATGATCGGTGGTCGAAGCGTATTGTTCGAGGAGTTCGGATTGGTCGTGAAGGTCGGTGGTTGGAGGCGGCGGAGATTGACACGGCTTTTCTCGGTGATGTCAAACGTGGGACAAGCTCTTGAGCCAGACAGACCAGTTCTGCGTTGTCTTGCTGACAAATTGAGAAAAGACTCGCACAATTCACGTTCGATAGCACGAGGAATTAGTGTCGAGGTCTGATCACTGCGCAGGAAGAGAGGGCAAACCTCCAAGCTCAGCCCTACCAGCCGTCTGGTAAACGGAACAGCCGCTCTCCGCCCCAGCCGCTCTTTTGTTGCCCCTCACCTGCCAGAAGGTTCACTGACAGCTGCCGCCAGGGTCGATCTTCAAGCTAGACATCTCATACATCCATTGCCAGAAGGTCCTCTACCTGTTCTCGACATAAACGCCTCTATTCTCTCCACAATGGCCGAGCCAAGTACATCACGGTCCCTGCCCACGAGAGGAGCAACAGCCGCAGCTCCAGCATCTCACGGCAGCCAGACCATCCTCCAAACCGAACACGACCCCGAGACTCCATCAGCAACCCTACGTCTTCGCGCCGAACCCTCAGAAGCCCGCCGCATACAATGGGCCGAGGATGTAATCGATAACGAACACATGGGCAAAAAGTCGTCCAAAGTCTGCTGCATCTACCATGGACCCCACGAACCTGGCGACAGCAGTTCCGACTCGAGTTCGTCAGACAGCGATTCCGAGCCGGATTTGAGCAAAGCGAAGAAGGCGGGAGGTAGTGGCAAAAAGGGCCGTGGGAGGAAACACGATCATGATGACAATGAAGGAGGCGAGGGTAGCGGGAAAGGAAAGGAGAGGAAGCCGAGTCCCAACGCCTACGAGAGGCAACCCAAGCCCAGGGCGAAGAAGGAAGGATGAAAGACACTTGCAGCACGTTGAACGAATATGATACTATGCAAGAAGCGAGACTACTGCCACGGCCGCCGACCGAGGACGGTGCGTTGGGGGCGAGGTGTTGACGACAGAGGGAAGGGCAATAGCTGAGAGCGATGCACGATCATAGCTGCACCATGGTTGCAGCAGACGCCACCTCTACTTGTGGAAGACGCCAGGGCATTGTTGAGGGTACCATTCGAAGGCATTGGTTCGTTTGCAGAATCAATTCACTGTCGATAAGGACTATGCTGCCAACAGAAGCGACGGTACTTCTGGACCTCGAGGAACGGTGGAACAGAATCTCTTAGAAGGATCGGACTCCTCCACTGTCTTGATCGCATGCATTGCAGCGCATTCCGAATACTACCACGTATTGAGCACCACTGCCTGGTTGTAGGTTTGGCTTGTCCACATTGGCCAACCCGATCACTTCTCAACCATCGCAACCGACCTTCAACTATTCGTTCTAGTCCGCACGACTCTGCAAGGAAACCCTTCAGCGTGACCACGTCCGCGGGCATCCGGCTGGCACATTTGTTGGCTGCGACGCGGACCTGCATGTTCGGGCGTCTGACTGAGCCCTCGTGTGTAGACGGTAGCTACCACGAGCTTGTATGCAATCTGTATTGTTCGATCCCCCACCACACAGTGCTTCAACCTCCACTGGTAGCTTCCTTGAGTTCTTTCTCACGCTGGGCAGCCTCCGCTTGCTGAATAGGAATTCGGACAAGTGTCTGTGGTAGCGCAGGTTCGGCAGCTTCTTTCTTCCCGTCTGCTTGCTCTTCTCCGTCTTTTGGCTTTGGTATGCTTGCTGCAGGAAGAATCAGCATCGTGTACAACTCCATGTACTGTTTCGCATTGGACTCACCACTCGCCATATACACCGCTCTCAACACGGTATTCCAGTTCCCCATTACTGCAGCAACAGCTTCTGTTCCATTGCTCAAGGTAGAAAGCTTCTCCTCCAGCTGCTGCATTTGACCTGCTAGTCCAGCCGAGAGATCCCGCAATTGTTTCAGCGATTCGAGCTCGACTTTCTTCTCGTTGATGCGGGCTTGGAGAGCAGAGGATTGGGATTGTGAGCCCGCTTGGCTGGACATGCGGGAGGAAGGTCGAATGACACCCGACGTTGGTCGCGGGGCGTAGGACATTGTGGCGACGAATGCGAACTACGAGAAGTCGGTCTGATCAAAGGTGAAGTTCGTGATCGTGTCCCGAGCGTGGGGAGACGCGCTTCGATTTGCTCATGTCGGCACAAGGGTTTGGTCGCTAGAACTACCTAGGGCTGTTGCCCCACTGGCACGGGAGCTTGCCGAGAGGTAAACACAGGTCCAAACATTGATGACACACGAGTTATCACCGACAATCGCTAGACCCTCATTGAGACAGTTGACAACTTCGCACAGCACATCTCACCGTTGCAGTCTTTGAGAGGCAGTTCACTATCGCGGATATCAACTCACCTCACCACCGGCGACATCACTTCGAACTTCCCGCGGCGACCACGACCTTGCTCATGTTTGCTGTTGCATGGCGCGCTTGAACGAACCTGCTGCCGCTCCAGCGCCCTCCATCACCACGGTTGGAATTGCAGGAGCGGAGAGTGTCGATGCATGTGAGTCTCCTCATCTCACACTCTCTCAACACACCCACCACAGCCTCGCGACATGCGCACGAAATCACGAGCGCCCAAATATAAACCTGCCACTGACTTTGACGAGACTTTGACGAAGTGAAGAGACGGTTCATCCGGCAGAACCGCGAACTTGCAAAGAACAACTCGGCGCAATCACTCAATATCAGGAGTCTTGAGCTTGCTTGAGATTAGCAAGCTACTATCGAACAATCTGGAACTTCGGGAACGAGTGCTGGGATTGGAGAATGAGCTGCAGGGAGCGAGGCATCAAGCCTCTAATGCAGCGATCAAGCGCGTGACAGCGGATCTGCGAATGAAGTTGGCGGAGTTGAGCGGCATGGTTGAAGAGTTCGAGGATAATAGCACACCGGACATCACTTTCGAGCGGGAAGTTGTGGAAAAGGAAAGGATACTCAGCCCAAGCCGTCAGCAATATCGGGAACGACAACCTCTCGCGGCGCGACACGCAAATGCCAACCATCGCGGAGGACAAGACCTTTCCGCGGCAGACATTAGACACCGAAAGCATACGCGCGATCAGGCTATCAGACCAGAGCGCGACCACTGGCAGTCCCGACATTGGTCCACCCCCCGTGGCACACTTCGAGCTCAACAGCCAGGAATCTGAACCGAAGGTAGTCTTGCCGCCGCCGCCGATTGTAGACGAGGACTTGCTTCCGACTGTCAATTTGGAGACCAGAAGGAAGAGAAAGGACAGTACATCAAAGGTGGAGGTGAGACGGTCATCGATACTCGCACAGTCGCCTGTGAAACCTGCTGGAGATGTGGCACCTTTGATACTCAGAACTGGCGCGAAGAGGAAGTTGGCGGACCGTGATATTTCTGGAGACCGGGTTGCGAGACATCCGACTCAGGACGACTTTACGTTCAGCCGGAAACCTGCGGCAGATCAGAATGGTTGGGAGGTGGAAAAGAAACCCAGCACGGCAGAGAGGAATTCGACAGCGCAGCCCTTCGTCGATACAGATACGGTACCCGCATCGCCCGTCAAGCCAGCGAGGAGGGTCTTGGGCGACAAAAGCGTCAACATGTCGCCTAGGAAGGCCGATCCGATGGAAGCGAAGCCTCCCAAGGACGACCTCAAGAAGGAACCGGCACCACGCCTGCCAGCAACCAGCAAAGACCGCCCTGTGTCACGCGGACGGCGAGTATCTGCGATTCCACAGCCTTCGTCCGTCGATGAAGCACCCGCAGTGGTCGACATCCCTCTCTCCCAGCCCTCGGCGCCTGATCTCCCACCAAAGACACCGGCCGCCTCTCTCCTCTTCTCACCCACACCTACCGAGTCTTCCGCCAAGCAATCCATGGCCCGCGATACACCTCCTCCCTCCGACCTTTCCTCAATCAGCAACACCACCGATGGCGGAGCTCGACCCTCTCGTCGAGCGCGACCATCAGTCAACTACGCCGAGCCCAGCCTTGTAGCGAAAATGCGCCGTCCGGGAAAGCAAATGGTCGACGCAATCAGCGGTATCCAAGATCCGCGACGGACTATGGGTCCATCGACGGAGAAGAGGCAGAGCCATTCCAGCGTCACGATCAAGACTGAACCCGAAGACGACGATGATCTGTGGAAGCACAGCGCTGCGATGCCGGGCAGCCCGCTCAGGGAGAAGAGCACCGATCTACACCATCTGCCTGAACCAGTTTCTTCCGCACAGGAAGCCATGCAGTCGGTCGACGCCGGCCAAATCGCCCTCGCCTCTCGCCCTGCTGGATCGATTTCGACTGTCTTGCCTGCCTCCCGAAGACGGCATTCTATACTCGACCGCCGAGCATCGACTTCGACTTCTTCGCAATTACCGCTGGAGGCTTCGGCGTCGGTGACGGTTGACGAAACAGCGAGGAAGTTGGCAGAGATGGAGCTGTATGAGTTCAAGGACTCTTCCTCGCCGGGTTTGGAGGCTGAGGGAGGACATGATGTAATAGCAACGGCGAAGGCAAAGAAGCTCGGGGCGGGTAGACGGCATTCGTCGGTCAGCAAGGAGGTTGGACTGAGTGCCGCGAGACCTGCTGCGAGTACCACCAGGCTGCTGGACAAGAATGAGGGAAGGGCAGAAAGAGCGGCAGGTAGGCGAAGGAGTATGATGCTCTGATCAGGTGTTCGACTTGAATGACTTCATTACGACGGGCGAGGGGGGCGGAAAGGGGATGGTGAGAACAGTACGCTTTCGCTGAATGAAAGAATGGTTTTACTATCGACTAGACGACTTGCAGCGCCTGCTCCTCAGCACTCCTCATTCGCGTCTCTGCGGCGTCTCTGTCGTATGTGTTGCCCCTTTTAAGAACGTTAGGGTTAGGGTTGAAGGTCAACTGGGAATATGCCTGAGCCAATCTAAATAATCGATACCCTTTGACCGGTGCACTTGTACGATCAGTGGTAATGCTTGAGTGTAGGAACGCAAGAGCATCGGCTTTGTTGAAATTTATTTAGCGCTGTTTGGTGGCTTCGGACGCAAACTTGCCAGCGCCGGAAGAATTGAAGCTTCAACTTCACCAACTTCCCTCAAAACGAATTTTCACGGCTACATACATAGATCGCTTCAAGCAACGCACTCGCAATCTGATATCCCACGATGCGGCATCCAATCACCCACAGCGTCCAGTGGTGAACATCCAGCATACTCATCTTCGCCATCGCAGAAACCCAACCTAGCTCTCCATAGCACCAAACTCGTTCATATGCTCGCAATCAATTAACCCCAACGCCATGAGATCTTTCCGACAATTCGTACTTCAATCGATGCTCAATCTTAATAAGCGAATACACAGTCCCTGTCCGCAACCCTCAGCTCCTCCGCCGAATGCCCATGAAACTCACAGAACCTCAACTCCAACGCCACGAAGTCCAACCGCGAATGACCCCGCTGCCTACATCCCTCGCCAACCGGGCAAGCGAGACACTTCGTCGCGCGGAGCATGCGTCCTGAATGCAGGAGCGCAGAGGCGAGTAGTTCCGGCGGATAGTAGTCGAGCTCGTCGTCTTGCTCCTCCGTGAGAGCGGCGCCGAGGTCGGGACCGGTGTCAGAGACGGTAGATAAGGTCATGCGCTCGGCGAGGAGACGCGCCAGGTAAGCGCGCAGGAGGCAGGCGTAGTGGGTATTGGCGTAGAGGTAGGTGAGGTCTTCGAGGGACGGGAAGACGACGATGCGTTTGCCGTAGTTGTTGCTGGCTGGATTCGTCTCGCGAGGGTAGGACTTTCGAGACCTGGGACGAGATGGCGGTCGGCGAAGATGTAGATGTCGAAGAGGGTGCGGAAAGACCAAGTGGAAGGACGGTTTTCGAGGATGCCTGTCGGGTACATAGCTCTGTGCTTGTGCGGGATGAACTGACGGTGGCAGCGCAGTTTTCCGAGATGCATGTAGGAGACGAACGTCAGAAAGGTCGGGGCAGAGACGTCGAAGACGGTGCATTCGAGTCCTTTGCCTTGACTTAGTTGCCATTCGATGGTCTTCTTGCAGTAGTCGGACTTGGAGGCCAAAAGCGCGCTTGGTACGCAGAATGTGTTTTGTCGACTGTCGTGATCCACGACCTTGATCAGCATAAAAGGACCGCTGGTGAGCTGAATACGCGCGGAGCGAGCGGACTGTTGAAGAGCCATCTTCGGTGACGGTCGTGGTTGTCTTGGAAAGCACCGGGTTCTAGAAGTCAGTTGCTCTTTGAGGGAGACGAAAGTCCGCTCGTGAATGGGAGCCGCAGTCGTGACCATCCCGAGCCGGGAAAAGGGGGGAGACGAGCCCGTCCCACGCTGGCAATGAATGTCGAACTCCGGATCGAAGGGTCAGCAATGACTTGCCGGTATTTTTCTCGCGATGAGGGCATTCCGTTAGCTGTGTGGTAATGGCCTTGCGACGATTCATGGTGGAAATCGAGTGAAAGCTGATCAAGGCAAGGAGACGGCAGTGATGGACACGAAAGTGCGCAATATCATCAAGGGCCTGGTTCTGAGAGCTGTCAGAATAACATGGAACTGCACGAGGAACATTTCGAGTGATTGTGGTGAAGTCTTGATTGGTATTGGTAGTTGTATCCGTATCATGAATCCCAGCGCGACTGAGTCTGCGCACTTCGGCCAGAAACGGCCATCACATGAACGCCGGGTATGCCTCGATGCAATCGCCGCGCAGCAATAAACTTTTTCATTTCATGTCAATGGCTTATGCGGACTCCTCAACAACGGCGGTCTGGAGACCTTTGGGGTTCTTAACGTTGACGGCCTGAACGTAGGAGTAGAGCTTCTCCTTGGCACCCTCCTCATCGTTACGCTTGCGCGAAATGCGGACACGAAGGCGGAATGGAACACCCTTGATTCCGGACTCCCAGACCTTCTTGTTCAATTGAGGGTCGAGGCGGACGTCGGAGGTACCCTGAAGAGCGACAGTCAGCATTTGTCTATGCATGCGATGCGACCAGAATAGGGTTGTCCAAACATACCATGGCCTTCTCAGCGAATGCGCGAATCTCCTTGATGGCACGGGGAGCACGCTTTTTGAAGCTGACGCCGTGGACCTGTGTGTCCGTCGTTAGATTTATGCATTCTCTTTTCTCAGTCTTCCGTCCGATGCCCGCCACTCTCCGGTGAAGGAAAGCGACGGACCATCCGTGGACTTCATCAAACTGAACGTACCCTCTTGTGAAGGTGGATGGTGTATTCGCGGGCGACGACATCCTCGATGGCGCTGCGGCCGGTCTTGCCAGCTGGCTTCTTTCCCTGTGCTTTGGTCGACATTTCGGCGATGGGTGTGTGTGTGGACGGTGCGGTGGTCGGAGTGATTCGGTGGGCGGGTCGTTGCGCGTCTGCTCGTCGCTGAGATTCGTTCAAAATTTCAGGTGAAGTCGAAAATTGAGGTCGAAAGTGCGGAGCGGGCGGCCAAGACGACGCTAGCCATTTTCGGCGACACTTCGGATGAACTTTTGGACCGGTGATGCGCGCCTTGCTTAGACACGAGACTCTGGACATCTACAACACCAACACTACTCCGACCTCTCTCCTCATTATCCCATGCGCCTGGGGAACTCCACTCAATGCGGCGCGCAATAATCCAAAACCTGCGCACTTTCCGCCGCCCGTTGCCTCGCAAAGCGCTCAAGAACCTACGCATTACCGCGCCGAACCATGCCATCTTCTCCCGAACTCTAGCCTCTCGAACTTCTCAACCTGCAGATTCGTCGATGCGCTTATCAAGACGAGTCTCCGTCCCTCTCGCTCTCGGTGTGGGAGCAGCAGCAGTATACTACGGCATCAATCAGACGCAAGCCGAATCGCCAATCAACCCCGATGTCTCGCCAGTTTCGAGTGCAGTGACTGGTACACAAGCCCGTAGCTATTCGACAAGTACATCACCAGCGAAAACGGCAGCATCTCCTCCCGTCGACATTCCAGACGCAGTACCAGAAGCTGTGAGAAAGGCACTCATTGTCGAGCAAGGCCAGCTCTTCACGGCACAGATTCCAGCCGATCAGGTCATCAGCAAAGAGACGGACTACTCAGGCCGGAAAGTGTTGGAGATGTTGACACCAGAACAAGCGACGGCCAAATTGCGGACGAACGAGGAGAGCTATCTAGTCGGTCGCGGTGCAGGTGTCGTTCGATATGATGTGGTTCAGATTCCCAGCAATGACCCGATAGAGGATGACCACGTTGAGAAGATTGTAGAGATACCGAGCACAACTGCAGCTGCCCTCGATGGTAAGAATAGCTCAGATTGGATGTTCTGGGGAGTTTTCGACGGCCATTCTGGCTGGACAACATCCGCGAAGCTGCGACAGGAACTCGTCTCGTACGTCGCCCAAGAGCTGAATGCCACATACAAGTCAGCACTTTCAGATCCGAAGTTGACGATTCCCCCTCCCGACGCCGTCGATGCAGCGCTCAAGAAAGGCTTCGTCAAGCTGGACCATGAAATCACCCACGAGTCAGTCGCAAAAGTACTGAAGGCACAGTCAAAGGTGGTCGCTGCGAACATCCTTGCACCCGCTCTCTCGGGATCGTGTGCACTGCTTTCCTTCTACGACAGCCGCAGCAAAGAGCTCCGAGTTGCATGCACCGGCGACTCTCGGGCTGTGTTGGGCCGGCGAGGAGCAAGCGGCAAGTGGACAGCAACGGCACTTTCCATCGACCAGACTGGAGGCACGCCGTCTGAAGATGCACGACTCCGAGCCGAGCATCCTAACGAACCATACGTGACCATGAATGGCCGCATTCTTGGTGGTCTGGAGCCCAGTCGCGCGTTCGGAGATGCCATTTACAAGTGGTCGATCGAAACACAAGAGAAGATGAAGCGCAGCTTCTTTGGTCGCAGCTCTTCCAAACATCTCAAAACTCCTCCTTATGTCACCGCCGAGCCGGTCGTCACCCGCACGAAGATCGATCCCTCCAAAGGCGACTTCGTGGTCATGGCCACCGACGGCTTATGGGAGATGCTCACCAACGAAGAAGTCGTCGGCCTCGTCGGGCAATGGCTCGAGACACAAGCGTCGCTCACATCATCGAATGCCAAAAGCTCGACAGCCGGCTGGCTACAATCCTGGTTTTCCACCTCAAAGACCTCCACCCTCCCTATCGAGCACCACGACCAAGGCGATGCTTCCGGTCAACGTACGCCAGTCCGCCAACAACAATGGGGCATCCCCACTGGCAAAGACACACGGTTCGTCGTCGAAGACAAAAACGCTGCTACGCATCTGGTTCGGAATGCACTGGGTGGCAAGGACAAGGATATGCTTAGTGCGCTGCTCACACTACCCAGCCCATACTCGAGGAGATACAGGGACGATCTGACGGTGCAGGTCATTTTCTTTGGAGAGGGCGAAGGCAATGGAAAGGTGGAGCTCAACCCGGATGCGAGCGCTACGGCTGCGAATGGGAACGGGAATGGGAATGGGAATGGAGTCAAGGCGAAGCTATGAGGTGATTGGAGCTTGGTGGGGCAGAACAGAGACCTAGAATCCTCAGAGGAACGGATGGCAGAAATATCGAAAGACCTGTATTAACGGCGAGCATACCGTGTCGGCGTAAGCTGAACATCATGACCCTGAAGCGTGGTCTCGCGCAAATCTGCTTTGTTGGGCACTGGCGTCATTCCGACAGGGCGGCATGACCACTGAGAAGACGATGGATGTAGGAGGGATTGGAGAAGGTGCAATTGATCCCCTGAACAAATCTTGCCGACAAAAGACAGTAATGGAACGACAGCACAATCCAATCTTTCCAGCGCATTCACATCCCGCCGGTCCTTTTCCGAGCGTCTTTCAATAGTTCTGCCACAACGCCTGGGTCATACAGAAGAGGCATTCCAAGGCTTGAAGATCTGCCAACCTGATCACGGCGTGATCCTGGGACGCTGTCCGTCAAGCTGAGCGCCTCTCCCAACCAAGCTCGAACCAATTTAACCATCGTTCAAGAGCTGCCGATCTGCTCTCAGCTTCTTCATCGCATCAGCACGAGGTCGGGAAGTCCTTCCATCAACGATTTCCCGGCAGTCCTCTGCCACTCCACGTATCGCTCATCACCTCTCAAACCCGAAGCTCGACGCGCATTGAGCTCATCTTTGGCGCCCGGATGGTCTGATGCGAGCTTTAACTTTGCAGGTCATTTCTTTACGATGGTGTGCTCTTCCTTCATCACCAGCCCGGCGTTCTCTCCTGCTTCGGCGAACTTTTGCTCCTTCATGAATCTGGATGGAGAAGGATGGGCAAGTACGAGTGAGACGGATGCAAGGCACGGCGAAGGTTGAAACTTACTCGTCGAACCACACATCCATATCTCGGACATGCAGCAGAGCATTGATGCGCCACAACGTGCGAGCATTGTGCTCAATCTATGGCTCGGGACCTCCTTGGTCGAAGCAGCCGGATTTACACAGTTGCATGGCGCGAGCCTGATCCTTCAACTCTTGTGCGGGAAGTCTGCATTGTTGAGCCATGACGTCGACACTGTAATGGTGAAGCGTCAGGAATGTGGCATGGGGACTGACATCCGGGGACTGCAGCAGTGCGCCCATGAAGGGGCTGATCACTGGATGCACGCCATGCTTTTCGCAGCAGCAATTCCCCAAGCCGCCGGTATGGATGCGCGCGAAGGGTCCCAGCTTGTGGAAAGGTTGGATGAGCTCTTCGCCTCTATGGTTGGCGAACCAGAACTCGACACCGTGGGTGTGAAGGCGACGGTGGAATTTGGCGAGCCAGCCGTGGACGTGGTGGTGAGTCTTGCCGTAGATATCGTTGGCGGCGGCGAATGGGGTTCGAGGGCTTCGGGCATGCTCCACCCCTTGGTCGGGTCTGAAGGGTCGCACATGGGCCAGACCGGCGACTCGAAGAAGGTGGGGTTCGGGACGACGAAAGCGCTGCGGTCCGCGCCAAAGGGAAGCAGAAGACCGTCGTTGATGAAGTGCTTCGCACAAACGCGGTGGGTGAGTGGAAGAGCGTACAAGAGCGTACAGACGGTTGTCTCTGCAATCTACACGAGCAGCGGAGTCCACGTAATTCCTTCTCATCGCTCGCCAGGTTTGTGGATGAAGGAGCTCTTTTCTGCACTCCGATGGCGTGTCTTCTGGCACGATGGGTTGCATGAGGTACATGCAGAGGCGGACCCAGATCTTCTTGGTCAGTGCGAGGTGGACATTGCGTATGCCGAAAGTCCATGTCTTGGAGATCGTCTCGTTCTGCTGCTCTTCGGTATCAAGAGCCTTGATCGAATAAGCGACTTCGCCGATGAGTGGCGAGATGTTCTCCTCAAGGATATCTTTATCGCGGCGGGTGATGAATGCGGAATCCAGATGTGGAGCATGCAGTGAACGGCCTCGGCTTCGTCCTTCGTGGTAAGCGCAATGAGGGTGATGATGATGCTGCGCGCAAGGATCTCGAATCGGTTGTCGCTCATCACGAAGACGGTCTTTTCATCGAATTCTTCTGGCAGGGAGGCAACCGACTTCACGATGACACCCATGTCGAGTTGACCTGCGGGAAAGGTTAGCACAGGTCACTCGATTCCGTGCAGATTGCCACCCACCAATGGTCACTACCCGCATCTCGCCTTGATAGTCGAGGCCCTCATGCGTCGGGAGCTGAATGATGTCCAGCGCTGGCACTGTGCTCCACAGTTCTTTGCCATTCGGTTGCCCAAGAACTGGGTGGTCGTAGATCAAGCCTGGCGGGAACTCTGGGCCACGAGTCTCCTTGATCCGCGATGGCTGCCATTGGGTGCTCATCAGAGGAGACTTGCAGTGCTTCTTGTGATCTTTCTTCCAGTGCGCAGCTTGACATTCTCGACTGCAGTATACCACGAGTTGACAATCCTTGCAGGCCAGAGACCCTTCTTTGTGGCAAAAAGCGCACTCTCTGCCGGCCCTGACCGGTGGTGTCGAGGATGAGGTCTCCATGTGTAAGGGGAGACGTGCGGTTGTGGAGAGCAGACAGCGACGAGAGAGAGTGGAAAGGAGAGGGCCCTTTGTGAGTCAAACGAAAGTTCTGAGGAAGAGGGGCGAATCTGTTTGCGCAGGCGAAGGGAGCATGCGCCAGTCTTACGCGGCACAAAGCTCGTGTCTTCATATCGGCGTCTGCCTGCTTGGACAAGCCACGCATGGAAGTGGAATTCAATGAATCCGAACGAAGAAGAAGCTCGCTGGTCAAGCAAGAGAAGGACAAGGACAGCATGTTTGGTGGTTGCGCACGCGAAGAGGAGATGCACTAGTCTTGTGTGACATACAGCTCGGGCCTTCATGCGTGCTCCCGAACTTCCGCTTCGAACGAGTCACTTTGGAACTGGGTGCAGGATGCTCAAGAGTAAACGTAGAGAGCTCTTTGTGAGATCAGATGCTGGTAGGAGACAAGGAGAAACTTCAATTGCACCTCGACGAGGAGGTTTGAATTGGGATATGTCCATACTGTATCCTCCCAATAATCTGTCAATCGCAGCACTCTCCTTAGCGACCCGCTGTGCCATGGGGATCTCCAGGCTGGGAATGCATCACCAGAACAAGGAGCATAGCCATTTCAAGAACCAACGCCATGTTCTCAACGTAGCCCGACTGACGTCAGTCTTCAGGTCTTTCGTAGAGTTTTCCGTATGTCCTGCGCAAAATCAAATTCGGGATGGCAGCGTAAGGACCATCTGGCCACCATATCGAATCCCATATCTTCGAGCCGCTATTCGTTGCGCTTCCACTCCACGTACCGCTCTCCACCAGATAGACGAGCGGCAATACGCGCATCGAACTCCGCTTGGTAGCCGGGCTGACCGAAGGGAATCTTCAATCCATATGGGAACTTCTCGACGATGGTATTCTCCTTCTTCATGGTCAAACCTCCCTTGACGAACTCCGGCGAGAACTGCTCCACCATCTCAAATTTGGCCCTCACCATGTACCTGCTGAACAGTGAACAGTTAGCGGATGATCACACATGGGGAGGGTGAGAAGTTGTTCTTTGAGAAAGAGTCCTCGGCATCGCGGAAAAGCGAGGATGACTGCAGCGCGTTCACCATGGTCGCATCGAACAAGCTCGTCGATCGAGGTAGATAGTTCAGGGCTTGGGCAGCCTCTCCGCCACGTTCTACCATGCTGACATCTTCAACCCTGATTCGCTTGACGGCGTTGGGGAAGAATGTGATAAGTGTGGCATACGGATTCTCGTCGCACGACTTGAGAAGCGCACCCAATTTGCAGACGACTGTGATGCCCAGCTTGTCGGCTTGGGCGATGTCGGCTGTTTCGATGCGGTCAAAACGCTGGGACTTCAGCACCACAGGTAGCTGTTCTATGCTGACGTCGGTGAAATGGAAAGCAAACTTCTTCGTTGCGAGTCGTTGACAGAATCGTGTGAGCTTGCTCTTGACGTGTTGATGAAGCTTCCCGTATAGATCGTTCGTCGCTGGGCCAAGATTGATCGCCGTGACCTCCTGCAGGTCCCATGCGTACAACGGGTCCGCGTCATATTTCACGGGCCATTGGACGCCGCCGAACGCGGGGATGCAATACTGGAAGAAGGTTCTGCAAGACATGTCAGTTGCTTGTCGGACAGCACGAGAAGCAGTAACTTACGGGTTAGGGATGTTGAATCCCTGTCGATCGGCTCCGAATGGAAGGAGAAGCCCATCATCGCGGAAACGCTGTGCGCAAACTCTGGCTGAAGGCTTCAAAGCCACGCAGTGCCTGTCGACAAATTGTTGACATGCCTACAGGTGAGTGATGGAAGCGCGGATGCGTTGAGCCTCTGCGGTCGAGAGTCCCAGTACCCTGGTCAAGGACGACGCCACCCAATCCCATGATCCTTTCTCATTTCCAGGCTGCAAGAACTGGAACCAAAATGCCATGTGTACGCCAGCACTGTCTCCATGGCAGTGCGATTGTCCGCAGCTGGGCCCAGGACTTCCCAGATCAAGGGGCGAACTTTTTCCTCCAGAAGCTCTCGATCCTGAGCAGTGATGATTGCAGAATACCAGACATGAAGCATGCAGTCGATTGCGCGATCATCGTCAGGGGCGACGAGAGCAATGAGTGTGATGATGATATGTCGAGCGACGACATGGGTCAGAGCAGTGTTGTTCACAACCACGTTGGTTGTCCGCGAGTAGTCGTCTGGAAGGGAATTGATCGAAACGAGCACGTCCCGCATGTCTTCAGATGCTGTATAGAAGTCAATAGCCGTATTACACAGCGGGTTTGATGGAGGGCTTACCTGCGAAGGGAAGGCTGAGATCTTTGTCGTACGTCTTGCCTTCATTGGTCTCCAGATTCACCATGTCCAGCCCTGGGAAGTTGCCGAACAGCTCCAAGCTCCAAGCTACCGCCATAGCGCTGGATCGGTTTCGGGGCATCGCCCATATCAGGCACACGCTGCTCGCCGACCCAAATCGGCTGCCAGCTATCTTTCATCAGCGGCGATTTGCAATACTTCTTGTGCTCCTTCCAGTGCGCAGCTTGACAGTCACGGCTGCAATAGACCAGGAGACGGCAGTTACTGCACGCTAGTGAGCCGGGCTGGTGGCAGGAAGCGCAGTGCCCGCTGATGGACTCCATCTTTGGGTGATTCTGACAAGTGCTGCTGAAACGAGGGGTGCTGAGTTGGATGTCGATGAGAAAGTGAAGAAGAAAAAGTGGTTGGCGGAAACGAAAGAGTTGGTGGTGCTAAAGATGAAGGAGAAGCGGAATGCCGCATATGTACGTGAAGAACAAACTGTTTGCGTAACGTGAAGCTTGGACCCGCATATGCGGACGGCCACGAAGCTTCTGAAAGTGAAGCGTGCGCGCACGTGCCGCGGATGAATCGATTTTGAGTGAAGTTGATAATTCTGGAACGAGAAGAAAGTGATCTGGACATACCTTGGAGCACCAGCCTGAACACAATCTGGTAACCAGATCATTCCATTGAACTCGTGCTCGCGGACCATGTCCTGCTCGAGTTCGTCTAGGCAAAACCATGCCATCCATCTAGCTCTCTGTCCAGATCCCGTTCTAAGTTTGTTTGTTTCAAACATCGCACAGGACTAGAGTTCCCCAATCCGAGAATGGCGGCCGAATGATGACTTCGTACGGGTTAGCCGCCGTCGAACAACGTCAAACGTCAACAGCAACGTACCTAGACCGCTTGAGGCATCTCGGCTGATAGCATGTGCTGATCCCTGCTTCAGCAAGCCGCTGTGCGAGTGTCACAAGCCGGCGCCAACAGATCGCCGTCTTTTCAGTGACCTTTTCCCGAACGCGACGTCTGTATCCGCAATCCGAGCTCAAACTCAGCGCGCAGAGAACCGGTACGCTAACCCTGATCTGCCCATTTCCTCAGACGTTCCTCTTCCATTCCACATAGCGCTCGGTGCCGGCATGCTCAGAAGACTTCGCCACGTCGAACTCCTCCTGTGCTCCTAGCTGACCATGCTTCAGCTTCAATCTAAGCGGCCACTTCTCGACAATGGTGTTCGTCTCTTTCATAGAGACCCCCTGCGGGACGACCATACTGCTGTGCTTTGCAAGGCCGACGAAGTCTTCCTCGTGCATGTATCTGTAGAGCAACTCGTTAGCTGAGGTTGAAACGGAAGACGCAAGCGACATTGGCAGACTCACCTGTCGAATAACTTGTCCACGTTGCGAAACCAGCTGGCGGAAATCGTCATGAGCAAAAACTGCGGATCCAGAAATGGAGGTGAGGGGCCAGTCGGACGCGGCATGTACTTGCGCAGCTGTTGAATCTCGGCAGCGTGATCGGTGATTGTAGGAAACGTTTGCTGTATGTCCGCGACAGCATTCATGAACAGCATGATCAAAGTGGCGTGTGGATTAACACTGCGGGGCTGAAGCAGAGGCGCCATGTGACCGACGGTATCCAGAACACCAAGATACGCCAGATCGCAAATATTGGAAACTTCGATGCGGTCGAAATGTTCGCCATCCAGGTGCGTGCTTGGATGAGCAGCGTCCACGTTGAGGAAGCGGAATGCGGTGGGCTCAGACTGGATCCGGCGGTGGAATTCCGACAGCAAAGCCCGAACGTAGTAGAAGAGTTTGCCATAAAGGTCATTTGATGCTGCTCCGGAGCTTCTGGCGAGGATCTCGGGCAGGAACCAACCGGCGATAGGGTCTGCATCAGGATTCATCGGCCAGGCTGCCGATTGGAAGAAGGTGGGATTTGGGACATCGAAGCCTTCCCTATCCGCTCCGAAAGGCAGGAGGATGCCTTCTTCGCGGACACGCTCGTTTGCCAGGCGATGGGCAGGCGCTTGCGCAAAGAGCCGACGATCACGACAGTCCCTGAACTCGGGACGAACGGTAGACGCCCTACGAATCTGCAAAGCTTGCTCGGCGCAGAGACCCCTCGGCGGAGAGAAGTATCTCAGGAGGCGGTGCCAGTCCGCTTGGACCAGCTCAACTCGGCAGGAGGACGAGCCGCAAGTCCAGGTCTTTCCGACGGGCATATTCGGTTCTTCGCTGGGCAATTTATCCAGGAAATCTTTGATGAGGCTTCGCACGTTTTCCGCGATGAGCGTGAGATGCTCCCAGGTAATGACCGTTGAGTACCAGATGTCCAGCATGCAGTGGGTGGCCTGATCCACGCCTGAGGTTGTCAATGCGATTAGGGTGATGATGATGTTGCGTGCCACAATCTCGAAATCCTTGTCATTGATGACCCATTTGGTAAGGCCGTGAAAAGATGCAGGCAGCTCAGCGATCGATTTGACAACATTTCGGAGATCTCCAGAGGCTGCGAAGAGGAATTGCAAATCGTGCTTGTAATCGACACCTTCATTCCGAAGCAATTGAACCACGTCCAAGGCGGGCATATTTCCCCAAAACCATTTTCTCTTCTGATAGAACTCCAAGCTCGTCCCGGAAAGGCATGAGGTTGGGATCGTAATGCGACATGTTCAGTAGAGCCAATCCGAGATTGCTTTTTGGTATCGCCGGTATGTATTTCAGCATCTCCCGGACTTCAGCCTGATGATCGTTGTCCTTCTTGAAGAATGAAGTCGTCTCGAAGACGGCCTTTCTGAACAGCATGATGAGTATGGAATGAGGGTTCAGAGGTTGCAGCAACGGCGCCAGGAATTGAATTGTATCGGACACGGTCGACAACACTTTGGTGATGTCGCGTTCACTGATGTTGGCGTCTTCAATGCGATCGAAACGCTCGTTTTTGAGGCACATGCCCAAGACAGCGCCGTCCAAGTGGAGCATGTGGAAGTTTGTAATCCGAGTTGGGCAGGTGATGCGGCGATGAAAGTTGGCGAGCAGGTGTTTGATGAGGAAGTAAAGCTTGCCGTGAAGATCATTGGTCGCTGGGCAGGAAGTCTGGGCTTGGATACCCTGTAGAGACCATCCGGCGATGAAGTCTGCCTCGACTTTGACGGACCAGACTCCGGATCGGAAGAGTCGGAAGAGGGTAGAGTTTGGCACCACGAAGGCTTTGCGGTCTGATCCGAAGGGCAGAAAGATGCCATCGCTTCGGTAGCGCGCACTCGCAATGCGATGGGCTGGGAGCTGCTTTTCCATCTCATGATCCTGCCGATCTTGGTAATTCGCACCAAGTGTGGAGTTCTTGCGGATCTGCATAGCCTGCGCGGCAGAAAGTCCTGACGGCTCGAGATATTGCAGAAAGAGCTCCCAATCCCCATCCATCAGCTCCGTGTTGAGCAACCCCTTCGCACCCCCCCATCGCACCCGAAGTCTTGCCCTCGTTGAGGTGCTCGTGAAGCATGAGCCGGACTATGCTGAGAATGTTGGCGTGTTCTTGCGTAATCAGCGCGGAGTACCAGAGATGCAGAATGCAATCGACAGCCTTATCCTGCGGATCTGTCACAGCAATCATGCGCATTACAACATTCCGCGCAACAACCGCGAAATCTTTGTCGTTGATTGTCAAAGATACGGTTCCCTTGTATTGCTCGGGAAGCGAAGCCACTGACTTCACTACATTTCGGAGGTCTCCTGAGGCTGAGATAGTGATACATCGTCAGCGTACATCCAAAAACAAGGCAGCATGGGGTGGTCAGATATCTGGAAACATCAGCCGCAAATCGCCCTGATAGTCCTCTCCTTCGTTTGAGGCGAGCTGAACAACATCAACCGCGGGCATGTTGCCCCAGAAGTGGGTCTCCTCCTCCCTCTCGATATAACTCAACCGGCCTTCTTCAGAAGTGGCGATATGCAGTGCTTCTTGTGTTCGTTCCAGTGCGCAACTTGGCATTCACATCCACGGTAAGATGCCTGCACCGCATCAGGTAACTTGCATGTTCCGCCCGCGTGTCTGTACAAGTTGGGGTCATACTCACTGGACATGATCGGCCTGATCCCCGTTGTAGTGACTGACATCAGCCCATGCAACCAAAAAGCGGTTCATGGCGAAGACGCCGGACTCCCAGAGATCGTCGCAGCATTTCAGCATCGTGTCTGTCCTGCCACTCGACGCCCAGAATGAACATGGCGCAACTTCAAGACCAAAGTCTTCCGTTCTGCCATCTCCATCATCGCTGCAAACCCTTTCACATCACTGATCATATCGTTTCGTCGCTCCTGGTAACATCGTGTGGAAAAGGAGATTCGCCTCCTGTCCGTCGCAACACAATGAGACACCCCGCATTGATATTCGTCGACAAAACAAAAGGTGTGTTTTAAAGTCCACCGACTGTTTTGTCCTAATCAACTTCGCCCTGCAGTGAGAACGGCTGCAAAAGTCTTGTTTGCAAGCTTCAACCGGTACATGGTTGGCACAAGCGGAGGAGATTGAGAATCGAGCTGTGCACACACCTGAATTCAGTATTGCCATGCTCTTACGCCACGCTGTCCGCATGCTCACAGACTGGACCAGATCCTGTCGCAGCGCTTTGCCCAGCCCTGCGCATCGCAAATGGTACGCTTATCCAACGACGCTCGACCTCCGGGATCTGACTCTTGACCTCGACTGTGAGCACAGCTTTTACAACTTTTACGTGCTTCTCTCGGCATCTGCCGAGTTTAACCTGTTCAACGCTGGCTCTTCCACCCCAGCCTACTCCACTGACAATCCGTCCCACGCTCCTATTTGTGTGGGTTCTCATGAGGTCAAGCAGCGGCGCCTCACTGGTGACAAGTTCACCCACGTGCAAAGCCACAAGACCGTCCTACGATTTTCTTCGGCCAAACATACGATCGACGATTCTTTGACCTGTTTAAGGCAGGCTGCGGAGGAGGGAAAGCGACAAGAGGACGTGCGATGTACTCGATCGTATGAGCGCTGGCGGACAAGACTCGTGGGGAGGGAGATGCGGCTAGCCGTCGAGTGTTTTCTGCGTTACAACGCTGGTGTTCTCCAGCATTTCGATTTCATACCATTGTTATAGAGCGGTCTGATGAAGGGCATTACGAAGACTGACGAGCAATAGAGGATGGATTGACAATAGTGATAGTGACATGGAAGGAGAAGAAGAAGTGAGGTCGAGAGTGTGAAGGCTTGTCCCTCGGATGGTGGCCCATACGTGCATGTAGGCGGATTCTTTGATCTCAAACCCTCAAAATCGAGACCGCAGAACCGGAGTCTGCCTCTATATAGGTCTGCGAGGACAGGGCAGCCGCTTTGTATGTAAGAGACGGTCTCTTTTCTTTATATCGTGTAGTTTAGGGTCTCTATCTCTACCGTCGTTACCGTCGCTATCGGTATCGAAAAAGTAATACTTCTTAGTTAGAATTCTCCGCGCGAGTGCGACGATACTACGATAGCGACGGCAACAACATCGTATCCTATGCGCAAGTGGTAAATTCGCGCGCGCGCACTTACTTGTGATTGTTGATACTTGGATGCTGTATTCATGCAGTTTGGTAGACAATACTAGCAATTAGCGACAACAGTAGTAGTAGTAGTAGTAGTAGTGGTAAGAAAGTCTCCCCACACGCCGGACGAGCAACTCCCGTCCCCTTCGGTGGAACGTTCGCGTTTCATACCCTCCACTCCGGCCAATCATCCTCATTCCAAGCCCACTCATATACCCGGGATCCTGTGCATATATTGACCAGCAATGCCGCGGAAGTGATGCCGTCCTTTGTTGAACGTCTGACCGGCAAGAGACACCACCACCCCGCCCCGACCGCCCATTCCACCGCCAACTCCACCCCGAATCTCCTCGGCAGCCACGGAATCAGCAATGCCAGTCCCACCGACTCGGTAGCAGGAGACGCAGGGACAGCCGCAGGAGACGCGCGCAAGGAACGCACGTTGAATCGCAAGGAATCGGGACACAAAAGAGAGAGCAGCATATTGAGTCTGTCGAGCGTGACGGACCAGGTCGCGAACGTCAGAAGGAGTGTCAGTCTGCGATCGCATCGGACGAACAATAGCAGTGGAGGATCAGGATCATTCCGACAGGTCGGAAGTCCGCTGCGGGGCAGCAACAAGACGGATAAGGAAGGAGACGGATCACCCTCACAGTTTGGCGACTCACAATTACATACGCAACAAGCACCTCCTCCTCTTCGCCATCAGATCAGCCTCACCTCCAAAGGTCTGAATCGATTCCGCTCGACGGAGAGCATTTCCAATCGCAATACCGCCATCTTTCTCGACGGGGTAGGCGGCATACCTCAATCCTCCACCACCATGCTCGCTCCTTCAATCAACGCTCAGACCCTGGGCGGTCATCCGCGACAACAGCCTCCCGAGCCCCTCCGCCCACAAACCAGCTTCACCCGCGAAGCACGCCCATTCCTCCCCGCGTCAACGACATCCTCCGGTCCAACGCCCACGCCCAACTCCCTGAACTACACGCAGGTCCAAGAAACCTCCGCAAAACGCATCGCGACCATAACCTATCTCCAACGCCTTCACACCGGCGACATCTTCCACTTCTCCACGTACCACTATACACCTGGCTCTCTCTCTCAGCTCCCCTCCTTGCAACCTCACAAACTTGGTCGTCGTGCCACAAATTACTTCATCCTGGGCTACTCCCTCCCGGCCCTACTCGACATGAACTCCTCCTCTCCACTGGAATACCTAAAAGCACTCTCCTCCCTTCTCCACGAATTCGAAACCTACCAGAACCTGTCCGGCTTTGATGCGTCAGGGAATACGCTGTCAAAAACGCGTATGGGCGCCATGTTCAAGTCCAGCATGGGTCTCGGAGGGCACAGGAGTAAAAATGCACGACGCTCACGCTCGTCCACCGTGTCGTCTGCATTCGCCACGCCCTACACACCCTCCGTCGACAACACGGAAGCCAAACAAGCCGAGCTGCTCGGCATACCGCGACAAACCTCCTTCTCCTCCACTGCCACCCCTCCGAGCGCCACTGAAGCCAGCTCGCCGTCAGCGATGGACTTGTCTTCTCCCATTAACCCCACGAACCACGAGTTTGCCTTCCTCCTGACGCCGCATTTACCCTACGAACCCGATTTCGCGACGACTTTCACCACGCTGTGCGACACGTTGATCGACACGTATGCGAAACTACTGGAGCTCATCACCGATCCGGAAGGGTGTACCAGTCAGGTGTCGGCGGAGTTTGCGAAGGCAGACAAGGCAATCAGAAAGGTCTTGGTCGCCAATTCGGTGCGAGAATTGGAAGAATCGACGAGGAATGGGTTGAAGGGAGAGATTGGCGGGCTGGGAAAGTTGGTGCTGGGTGGGCTGATGTGATGAAGATGAATGCAAATGGCGATGATGAGGATTGATGATTTTCGGAGAATCTCGGAAGAGGGATGTGATGGGAACTGGAAGGACGAACGAGTGATATACCCCCATACTTATGCCGACGACGTGGCTTTTGCCATTTTTGAAGAAATTTGATAGCAATGATTCCGCCTCGGCGGCGGATCGGAACAACTGTACGTAGCTACGGAATGAGAGGGAAGTTGTGTACAGGTCTTTGTTCGACTATATCCCACGCTATGTGCGATGTTGCTTCGCTCATACGCATTTCCCGACGCGAGCATGTATTGCTGCAGTTCAGACTACGCCATGCAGTGTATCATGCTGCATGAGTGGCGTGGCTGGAGTAGCAGCGGTCCTGGTCGCATACTTTGGTGCAACCGTGGCTTTTCGGATGTAGAAGCAGCGGGGCTTGGAATTTTGTTTTTTCGCGCAGTTGAGTCCGCCACACGCGAGCCCAGCGGGGAGGAAGGCGATGGGCCACATGACGGGCTTTCATGGTCGAGACGTTCGATTGGTGGCACGAAGTCTGTGGCGGTAGGGTTGGTGGCCGTTTGTGAGTTGGTATGAGCTTGGAGGAGTTTTGGAGAAGAGCCGGACATGGTCGGGCTCTCGGGATAGAGCGTTGGTTCGTGTGCTGCGGCTGGGGCGGCCGATGCGGATTTCACGGTCGTGTTCCCCTCGTAGCTGGATGAGAGGATGGCTGGATAATTGGCTGCGAGAGCGAATCAGATCGAACGGGGAAGACGTCCGGCGGCAGTTGAGAATTACCTAGAAGGAATGGCAAGCCTTCGTTGCGGGCTGGGACCCAGAGGCGGCGAGGACGTGTCGGCAAGAGGCTGAGACGAATGTGTCGGGAAAGGCCAAAGGGCGGATGCAGGACGAAATCCGGCCAAATGAGTCCACACGCCAGCGGGCGAAAGCAGATTTCCGAGCAGGACCGGATCAATGGGAAATTCGAGTGAAATCGACCACCTTGCGATCACGGCATTGGAATTTTGAGAAGGGCAGTGGATCTCCCGTCCGCTGTCCGGACTGCAGGAATGATTCAAACTTCCTAATTCACGCCAGACACGGTCGCTGCGTGTGTTTCCCGCGCAGTACAAGTCCGTCCGCCAGTCTTGTCCGTCTTCTGCTCGCGGCATGTGCCCAAGACCAAGATCGATACCGCATCCACTATTCGCATTCACAAATCCCGGAGCTACAAACAATTATCGACCATCACAGACTTCAACCATGGAGCTGGAATGCAATGCGACTGGCCGTTGAAAGACTGGGTAAAGTTGCCATAGATCTCTGCGACGACAAAGTCAGCCCTGATCATAGACCAGAACGATCGTCAGGAAAGGAGGCCACTCACTCTGGATGATCTTCCCATGGCAGTTCTTGCCATCGAAGAAAGTGATATCGCAGTGATTCTGCACTTTGCTCATTGGCAACAGGAAGTTGAGCGAAAGATTCTCAATCGGTCTCTTTTCGAAGTGGTAGCATTCGTACTTTTCGATATGTGCCTCGGGACCATATTTGGAGCCGGTGCAGTCAAGACCCTATACAGTCGTCAATGAGGTGATCCCTTCGAGTTTCGATTCCCGAGAGAAGGGATGTGGACTCACCTCGAAACGATGGAGCGTCATTTCGTTGTGGTGTGACACCATCATGCCGCAGCCTTTTTCGTGTTTGCCGCAGTGGTTGGCGGGATTATGGCCAGCGTCGTCCGGCTTGTCTTTGGGAGTTGGGGTGGCGAAGGCGTGATGTATCAAACCTATGAGGAAGCTTAGAAGGAAGGCAGTATGAAAGCGCATGACGACGGTGTGGTGGAAGGTGTAGGACAAAGAGAAGTGCAGGAGAAAATGATGAGAGAGGACGTCCTTATGTGAGAGTCTCCACCGTTGGAGCCCGCCACTGCTATAGCATTGCTCTAAATCTGAGCTGTAGTGCGTTCCCGTCTCAATGGATATGATAGTTCACAGCCATTGGGACACAGCATCGTTTGAGCGTATTCTCCTCACGCTTGGGTCGGTGAAAAGTCACATCGGTGCTTTTTGGTCGCTATGCGCTCTGATTATCGCTCAAAGCGGCCTGAGCATCCAAGTCAAGAATGGTCGATGGCGTGACTTTCTGTACCGTAGGAGGTTGATGGTAAGAGAAGTTTACCTGGTAGTCGCGAGATATCATTTTAGTCACGTCACCAATGGGACTCACCTGCTAGCGCCGCGCTTGTAAACTCTGCCCGCAAAATTGGGGCCAAGGATGGTCAAGCGGCATGCGAGACTTTTTCACGCTCCTCAATCTTGACCTCACGCCCATGGTTTGAATTCACGACCTATTGTCTGCCTGCTCTCTGACGACCCGACTAGATGTCTTGTGGGTTGGCCTGCGATGGTCATGCAATAGGTTTTTCACACACGGCATATCTCCACACCAAGAGAGGATACCCCCTGGGCAGCTTCAAGATGATCTCTTCAAAGTGTCGTAAAGAGGAGCGCCGGCTCTGCCATGTCTTGAGCGGAGTCTGACAGGACTGAAGGTGTGCGACTAAGTTGGCCTCAAGTGAGCAGGACTTACCATGGATACTGGAGGGTGGAGCAATAATGCAGATGCGCCGATTCTGATGATTGTCGCGACGAACGAGCCGCTCCTCCGACCGCATTGCGCATCTCGACCCCGGCGCACCGAGCGATGATTGCTCCGGAAACTCCCTCTCGCGCTGCTCGTCCTCCCTAGCACTCGTCAAAGCCTCCTCCTCCTCCTCCAACCGGCGCAGCCCGGACTCCCTCTCCGAAGCGGGTCCAAGACCCAGAGTCTCGCCCGACGAATCAATGTGGCCGAGAAACATTGCCATCATTGCCGACAGGTCGCGCGGACCTGGATCCCCACGCTTTGGAGATCTGTGCGAGAAGCTTACTGGCAAGAAGTGAGCTTATGTTCCATCGCATGACGGTGTCCCGGATCACTTGCAGAACAAATGTGGGAATGTTGAGGTCGTAGACGCCGTGGGACATGTTGGAGCTATCGAGAAGTTCTGCCAGATCACGAGGAAGGTAAGTGTGAAGAGGGGGCACCGGAGCTGTTTCTTTTCGTGAGACTTTCCTCTCCTTCCTCCGACATATCCCTCTCCTTCTCGAAAACCTGCTTCACCTCAACATCGTCGCTCCTAACAGCACCCACAAGCTCTCTCTTTCGGCACGATTGCAGCCATGCTGTTCCATTCCGTGCTCGTAGCCGTTGCGACTGCGCTCTACGCTAAGGACCTCCCTCTCGCCACTTCCGCCGCTGCTCCATCGGCACAAGCAGTGGAGGTGGAGGCATCTCGCGAGACTGTGTCGCCGACTCTGGGCTATGTCCCATCAACTGCTTCCACGAAGCCCTTCCATACCATGGGAACAGTCTTGGAGCCAAGCGTTCAAGGCCGCGATGTGCTCATGGAGCATGACGAGTCGCCCCTCACCTGGCCAATCCAGCAAAAGGTCAGGTTTCAGATCTTCTTTCACGCCAGTGTGAAAGTTATCAACGATTTCCTTGAATCTGACCTCGGATTCAACCAACTTTGCCTCTCCAAGCCGGCCTGCAGCCTTGCAGTCGCGGGTATCGCGCAAGAAGAAGCCAGTACCGCGCTGAGAGTTGGCCGCTCATCGCTGAGCCCCAAGAAGCACTGCGACAACACCTGCGACATCCAACAGCTTGACCAGGGTTCTTCAAAGGTGGCCAGAAATTCTCTCATTCGAGTCGCTTTGATCCGGCAAGCTATGATGGGTACCCGCATCTTCAACGACGTGGACACCGCCAAACGTATCGCCACGTTCAGCAAGATGATGACAAAGCCCCACTTCGGCGACGACAGCAAGGAAAAGTTCAAGAATGCTCTGAAGCACCACAAGGCTTCGGTCAAGCCGCCGACCGTAGGACGTGTCGAGATCCCGCATAACAGCACCTTTCTGGAGCAGCTTCTCCACAACCATACCTGCTCTGGTGACGAATTCCTGTGCAATGTTGAGCCGATTCTCTTAGCTCATATTGTGGTCCTCTCTCACGCTGGAGTGGAGCCTGGAGTTTTGCACGAACGCAGCATTCTTCTGGACATCTTGTTGATGGCTAAAGGCGGCACGCTATCTCAGCCTGGAAAACTCCGGCCCAAACTAGAGATCATCAACAGCGATGTTTTCCCGGAAGGCAACTGGGTGCTCGAAGCACGACAAGCCGTCGACGAAATCATGGGAAGCATAGACTTGCAGATACGGGCAGTGGCGGACATGAGTACCACGGCATTCTATTATGCCGAATCGTTCAATGTCCTCGACGGCCGTATGATTACCACCACCCTTATCATGGACACTCACAAGACCCTCGCTCTGGATTCCGAATTGCACGATCAGGGTTTCCGCGTCTACCTCAACTTCTTCGGAGGCTATCCCGTTGTCAGACAGTCCGGAAGTCTCAAGTTGACAACTGGCGGAGGGTCTGCCTGGCAATTCCTGCAATCTGAGTCGGGCACGGTGGCAAAACGGTCGACCTTTGCCAACGGAGCAGACCCAAAGGTCACTGCCAATAATACCGCTGCCATATCTTTCGCTGCCAGTATCGCTACGAATAACACTGCGTCCAACAACACTGCTTCCAACACCACCGCTGCCAACAACACCGCTGAACAACACCGCTGCCAACAACACTGCTACCTCACCCGTTGTCCTCCAACAGCCGGCTGCTCGGACGAAGCTCAACATGCCAATCAACGAAGCGGTTTGGTTGCGCCGCTCGATTGGTCGTGAAGACATGCCCGTTTTTTATCCCACAGACGACCGCGACAACCCCAAAAGAGTCACCTTCCAGATCCGATCAGGAGGAAAAGCTGGAGAACACATGGACAGCCTCGGCCGGCCCATTATGCGTGCGGCGCCGATTGGCGGTGGCGAGCATGCTCCGGTGATGGTCTCCGGAGACAGTCTACCCGTACATGACTCACCGTTTCTACAAATGCAATTTTCGCTCCCGCTTCCTCCAGTATGCAACGCAACCGACTGCAAACCAAAGAAAAAATTCGATCAGAACGACCCTGCCGCTGGATATGTGCAATCAGATGGACCTGTCGTCATCGAGGAGGCCTTTGTTACCGCTGTCCGAGTCCAGCCAGAAGAACTCTTCAAAGCTTCACATGGCTTCAGCTGGGGGAAAGCACTGTATATCGTCGATGCCACGCCGTTGGTGAAAGCCCTAAAAAGCAAAGTCAGCATGCAAAAGATTCGTGAACTCAGGGAAGCAGCCAAAGAAGCCAAAGCCGCAGAAGACTTTGTCAAGGCACAGGATCTTATCAGAGAAGCGGAGGCCATTGAGACGGCAGAGATTGCTAAAGCAGAGAAGCTGATGAGAGAGTTCAATCTGAGTAAAGGGGGTAAATTCCTAAACGGAGATGGCACTCATGCAGGAGGCAAAGCCATCAAAGGGAGCCCGAATCCGAAGGAAGTGAATTTCAGTGAAGGCTCGAACCTTGCGTCGGATTCAGCCTCCATGGGGAGTTTGCCAGACGAGATCCCATCCTATGCCGAAGCGGAAGCAGCCTGGGAGGAGATCGCGGCGCCCGCGAGGCCGCCGTTCGCGGAGGTTCGACACAATGTGAGACTGTATCGCAACGAGGCTATTCAGAACGCCCGAGAAGCTGGCTACAGAGCGGGCCCCAAGATCTACGATCCGAAAGACACATCCGGCGATGTCCAGAGTGGCAGGCCTCCCTCCCTCGATGGAAGTAGTGACCCCGGCTCTCTGGGTCAAGGCAGTCCACTGGACTCGATCCCTGAGGACGCCATTCCTGAGGCTGCTACTCCCGAGTTGTTGGAAGCAGGCGCCGAAGCGGAAGCGGAAGTTGCATCATTCGTCTCTTCGACCGTAAGCGAGGCCGTCGAAGAAGGAGCTGCAGTATCCGGAACCCTCGCAGAAATGATGGGAGGTGCTCTCGCCGGCATAGTTGGTAAGATTTCTCCCTATACTGCGGCTGTAGGGTGGACGGTCACCGGGGTCATGCTCTTGGTCACCGTAATCGAGATGTTGGAAGATGAGAAGCGCTGTGGTCAACCGTCGCGATACACCTCCACATGGGACGCGGCCGCCCAGACCATGACCGACTACCAGGTCCCGTGCTCCTCGCTGCCCAGCGGTGTCGATGTGAGCAGCCCTGAAAAGGCCGGCGAATTCTACGCAGACTTCTTCCACGGGAACCCCATGCTTCCAGCACTGGGAATCACGACCACGGAATCGAAGGCCGACTCCATCGCTCAACGAACACCCACGACCTTCGAGACGAGCACCATTCCCGGTTTGACGGTCGTCAACAACGCCAGCTTCATCATGGTCGCCACCAATTCCAGCATCCAACTCGCTCCGGTCACAGCCGGTCCAACGGTGACCGTCCTGATCGACACAGGTGCTGGACCGACTTCACTCCCAGCCGGCAACCTCATCTCTGCTTCCGCCACGTCCACAACCACCAAGCCAATCGACTGCCCTCCAACGCACTACCCCGCCGGCTTCGTGGGAACGAAAGTAGCAGAAGCACCATGTCCTGTCCAGACGCCGTACGAGTGCACCGACGACTGGTTCCACAAACATGTGAGCAAGCATCTCCCGGATAATGTGAGGTTCCCGAACTACTGCACGAATGGCGATACCACGGGTCATTATGAGGCGGACAAGAAGGGATGTTTGCCGGACTTTCACTTGGAGGCAGATAGTCACCATGGGAGGAAGAAGAGGGACAAGTGTAGGAAGCTGTTCCTTGACGCCAAGAATCAGCCTCATTAGGTTGGGACGAAACGTCTGAGTCTTTCTGCCGATGGTGGAGCGACTGCCGCGGTTCGGAGAGGCGAGGGGCGAGAGAAAGCGTGGTAGATCGCCGGCCTCATGAGCGAGATACCAGCAAAGCGAAAAGACCACCGCGTTGACGGAGGTCGACCATGCCGATCGGGAACTTGGAAGGAAGTACGAAGTCTCGAGATTGGAGGAGTGGTGGACCTGGTCTCGCAAGATGAAGGAAATTTGACCCCACAGAGGAGGCGATTGAGAGACTGTCGGCGAAGTGGATCGTCAGATCATTGGCGCTGTCGAGGCGGTCTTTCCGCTTCCAGCAAGAATCAACGTGGTCTTGTAGTGGCGATAAGGAATGAAGCAGATCGTTGCCGTAGTCGTAATCGTAGTCGTACTCAAATTTCGAACCTTCAATTTCGTGAGCAGGATGGATGAAGGGTTCCCATACCGATTTCCCGCATCGTTTCGTACATGGTCATCACCGTCACGCCATAGACCTGGTCAGCGGACCACATTGCGAGCTCGGCATTCGGGCATTCGTTGTGCTGTGTCGGGATGGGGAAAGCTCTCGGAAAAAGAGTAATGCGTCCATTTGAAAGCACGGCGCCAATCCTAAGACTTGATCCGCAGCTTCATCATCGCTTCTCGTCTGCCAAAAAGGACCAACGTTTGCGTCGTTTTGACTTAAATGCATCCGGGTATCTCAACCAGACCAAATCATGTCCCGAACGCCGTCGCTAAAGATTCACACTCATACGCGCTCCCAGCGGTCAACCCATATCGACCCTCTTCCTACCTCCACCCAAGTCCTCTCCATCCTCCGCCTTCCTCTTCTTCCTCCCTCTGCCCCTACCCTTCTTCCCGGCCTTCAAATCCTCCTTATCCGCCCCTCCCACCTCCGCCAAATCCGCCAGATTCGCCGCAGACTCCTTCTGCAAGCCATCGAAATCCACCGTCTTCCGCGCATTGCGCATGAATTTCTCCCGGAACATGTACTCGCTCACTCTCCCCAGCAGCGCAGGGTTCTGCCGCAATACCCATCGGAAGTCGTCGACTTTTATTTTCTGACGGCGTGAGTAGGAGGCGCAGAGAGCGGCTGCGTGGCAGGTTTCGATGATGAAGTCGGTGAGAATCTCGTCGAGGGTCGTGACTGTGAGGGGCAAGGGGTTGTCGGTGTCGCCGAAGGCGTAGAGGAGTTGTTGGACTGGAGCGGAGGTTAGTTGGAGGGAAGATGTGTTCGGAAGGGCTGGGACGTACGATCGGGATTTTGGAAGACTTGGCCTTTCTGGCGCGGACGTGCGCGTGGTTCAGCCATGATTGTGGTGTTGGCTGAAGAGGAGGGATGTTCGTTGTCCAGATGGAAGGTCATTGTGCCTCAGGTGAAGTGCGGCTCAGCAAGGCACGTGACGAAAAGGTACATCCCAGGAGTTTTGATGCTGGAACATTCACTCAACCGCAGACGGCCAGACATCATCCCCAACAAACATTCACCTCACCTCTCATCAAGACGCTAGGAAGGGTCCATCAGACGATCTTGCTTGTGACATTTCACCTCACCTCTCGATCACACACCACTTGCCGGACGTGGATCTCCAACGATGCTCGGAATCCTCAAGTTCCAGACCTTCCTCTTGGTTGTTCTCCTCTTCATCTGCTCCTGCACATATCTTCACGGCGTCTTTCCTACTTGGCTAAATCGGAACAAGTCTGGGTATGTACCTCACGCTGGAATTTCTACGGTTCTCGACCAACGAGCTTGAGATGACAGTATTGCTGACTTTGCCTTGAAGACCACTCGGAACATTCTGGCGTGCGGCTCGCATTGGAGAACGTCTGAGTCCGTATGTCAGTCTGTGTTGTATGGCTATGGCTGTGAGTTGCCTGTATCACGCATTTGGAAAGGAGATCAAGCTGATAGAGATGACGCAGGTGAGCTTGCTGGTACAATGAGGATGCGGACTTTGAAATTTAGCGATGATGCGAGGCATGAATCTTTGGCAGTTTCATGGCATGGGAGTTCGTGGTCTGCAGTCTTTCCCAACGAATCCAAGCGGCTGTGGAACGGCTGCTACGAAGCTCATCAGACTGGTGAGGTGATCATCAATGGCTCATGCACATCGCACGAAGAGAATGCAGACGGACTGGAAGAAGAATAGCGACAATTTTGCGAGACCCAATCCGTGGTTGAACGGGCGGCAGCAAGATGACCCATCAGAGGCAGCACACTTTGACTTTTAAGGTGGCGTCTTATACCTGCAAGCCACTGAATCGACGACCCAGACTCCGCCACGAGCAATTTGAAGCCGGAGGGTACGATGCTGCCTGGTACTACAAGCCGAAATTGTCTAAAGAATCCAAGCCCCCGTTTTTACCTTATACAGCTCATCTCTTCAGACTCTCTGACCCGAGACTCACTGACCCGAGAACACAAGTTTCCATGGCGAAGCTCAAGCGTATTTTCAGTCCGTCTCGCGAAACATACAACGATGGTCTTACCGACCGGCATTTCAAACTCGACAAGTCTTTCGTCTCCCGTATCAAGCCTCGCCTCACTTTCCGGCTTGATGAGCTCTACTATCCTACTAATACTACCGAACCAGCTCCAGGACCGGAGTCGCGCGCTGCTACTAGACCAAGAGTAAATGAAGTTCGACGCACTGCCAACGAGCACAAGGCAAAGATTGATACGCTCCGCATCAAAGTCCAGCAGGCACTACAAGCCGAAGTCGACGAAATCATGCCTGGCAAATGGTCAAATTCCGTATCTGTACTCAAGAAACAATTGGACCAAGCATTGGAGCAGTATATTCTGGCTATATTCTGCCTGCTTGTCTCTCTGCAAGAAGACCGTGACTCAAAGCGAGCCTCGCACAAGTGGGATGCAGGTGCAGAAGAGGAATACAAGTCCGCCATCGAGGAAACGAGGAGGGCTGATGAATGGGCGCAAGAGCTACGAAGGAGGGAGCGAATGGCAGAGGGGGAGCACTGGCAGAAGATCAGGCGACATGAGGAAGAGTTGACGAAGGCTCCCAAGCGCAAGAATCCGCCGGGGCGTCGTGCGTGGCATTGGTCTGACAATCGGTACGAGCCTCGCCCGAGATATTGATAGCGGACGCTAGATCGCCCTCTGTTGGTCTGCGAAACACTCTCGGCGAATGGATTTGACCACGACGAGTGGCTGGACTGGAGGCTGGGTGACGATGCTTCACATCGCATAGATGTAGAGCACGATGGTTGGGGGACCTGCATTTCACATACTCTTTCGGCGCGATCATCAGCTCGCTATCCTCACCTGCGACAGCGTGTACTCACATCTCATGCTTCGGATTGGCGACTTGTCATCTGCAAGCACACTTGCGACGGACAATCAAGCTTGCCACATGCCAATTAAATCGAGTGTGCACCACGAACGCCTAACCTGGAAAGACACTATCCTACAACAACATCGACACAGAAGTGCAACCTCGAACTATCCGATTCATCACACCACCAGCCTGCAATTGCGTCTCCGCAACGCGGAGCGAAACCACAAAACCACTTTCAAACAAAGATCACTACATCCTCCAATGTCGTCCTGCTACGTCTCCGCTGAGCAGGTACAGGCATACGCCGTCCGCCTCAGACCTCTCCTCTGCGATCTTGGCATCGATCCGTTAGCTCCAGTCGATCAAATGCTACCGTCTGCGGAGACGATTGTGCGAATCAGTCGTTCTAACGTTACCGAGCTCAAAAGGAAGGTCATCAGACTTCGCCAAGACGTTCGCCGAGCCGTGCGCGATGGTGATGCGGATTGGGTTGATGGCTTCCGCGGTGAGCACTTCAAATGGGACTGGAACGAGTGGAGAGCGAACATCGATAAGCTACGTTCTGAACTGGATCAGATGCAGCACGACCACCGAAAGGCGATGTGGGTCCTGCAGCGCACTCTGGCAGCTAAGAGGAAGGTGGAAGTAGTGATACATGAGTTGCGAGATGTGAAGGCGGAGTCGGAGCTCTCGCACTTGGCTACGGAGATGAACCAGGATGCGAATGACGAGGATGAGTGGATGCAGGAGCAGCAGGAGGAAGAGTGGAAGGCCGAGGGCAAGGCTCGGGCGAAGCGGAGGTCATGGGACAAGGCTTACGAAGAGAGGATGCGCAAGGTGGACTCCAAGGAGAAGGCGCCAGCCGAGCTCACAGATGCTTAGCCCAATACCCGAAGTGAGTGGTTGGTTTCCTGGATGAACAATTGGCGTGATTCAACACGCCTCAGATTCTGGTTGCTGAAGGTTGAACCGAGTTGCTTGGCATTGACATTGCCTTCCTTGCGACCATGCAGACTCTTCCGGGGCGACGGAGAGACGAGATTGACGAAAAGTTTGCAGCACTTCCCCTTTGCCCTCAGCAAGTCGCTGGCTTCTTTTCATACGTTTCCGGAGCGCGGGCGGAAGACTATGCTTCATCGAACATTTGCGGACAGTATCAAGTATCAAGAATTCGCTTCCCTTTCGATCCTCCGCATCTGAGATCCCCTCGACAATCTGACAAGCGCGTCAATCGCCTGGTTCCCTCTGCCATTCATTCCTTCCTCTGCCTTCGGCCATATCTATTCACGTCCGACTCTCACGCACTTCCGCCTCTGCGGCGCCTGTCCATCTTCCAATCACCCAGCACGCTCAGCGACCTCCCGACACCGAACGGCTCGGAATCTAGCTCTCTTACGCTCGAATTATGTTTCTCTTCAAGCTCGAAGAACTCACGGCGAACATCTTCCAACCGGCTTCGAACGTCTTCTTGGCCGGATCATGAAGGTTTGTCGTGCTAAAGGCGATCGTTGGACGACAACAACAACATCCAGCCCATGCTCTACAGAAGAAATGAGCGTACGTCGAGCATCGTCGCCAGTGTGTACACTGCTGGTAGGACGAAGGCTCGCCGTGATCGGCTTTGAAATGACAATAGGACCTACACGCAGTCTTAGCAGCTGGCAATGATGTCCACCCACCGCCTGTGCTATGCAGTCCAGAATCGAAGATGATGAAGCTCACCATTTGACTTTGTGCCGACCTCGATGGACAAAGAGGGCTCCAAGTCGTCGTCATGCACCCTATTAATAAAGTGGTTGGCCCTACTGGATCCTTGATTTTCGAAGGATTTGCGAGGAGTCAGGACTTCCGATCCTTCACAGCAGCAACGTCTCGAGTGCGATTCCTGGTCTCTATTCTTGCTCGCGGGAAGCCGCTCAAGTATCAGCGAGCTGGATCAAACAGCTGAATGCGTCACTGGGACGTCTGATGCTATTACGCTATGTTGTAGCCATTATGACTGCGAGAGGCGGTTCTTCAAGGCCGGCGATGCGTATTCAAGGCGTCCAGTCACCTCAGTAACTTTTTACTATTGAACGTTGATCTCCACGAGCTAACTCTGCTTTCAGTATTCCGGACATGTACAAGGAATCTGGATGTGACCACCTGCCACTCTGACTTCGTTCGTGGTTCCCTTTGCACACCCAGCCTGCATCGAAGCTCTAGTGTCTTTCCAGAGCTGAAAGGGAAAGCTGAAAGGGAACAGCACGCAAGCCAGAATGTCTGGATGACCGCGAGAGGGATGATTTCCTTCTCGTTGCCGCTATGGTTGGTCTATGCCGCGCGGCTGTCTTGCGCAACGGCAGTATACAGCAATGCCACTCGTAACGACTCTTCAACTTTGCCCGTCGGCGGAATCGAGTCATATATCTACCAAGGACTGGAAACTGATTCGCATTCGACGAGCGCATCACCGAACGGGACCACCCTATCCAACTCCGCTTCCATAACCTCAACCTCAACCCCGCCCACCATCACGGCGAACAACGTTTCAATCACTGTGACCGGCAGTGGAAGATCGTTTGCTAGCAGCTGTCAAGCAGCCCTGTACCAGTGGCACTCAGCGTCGGCCTCATATGGGGTGGCTCACCGTGTCAAAGTCACATCGACCTATGCTCAGTATGATCCATCCTTCAGACCCGAGGTAGCAGCCACCAGCGTGATTAGACTATGCGATGGGAGTCCTCGTGTGCTTGGCTCGGCAAGCTATAAGAACATTAGCAACACACCCACAGCTACTACGACCTACACTTTCGATGGGCTGAGGGCTTATGTTACTCCTCCCCCATGCTACATCGGTGCGTCCGATTGTCTCGATCTGCAGAGGTCCTACACCGCGGCGATACCAGGTCTCTTCGGCAAGAACAGCACTCTGTTGGCTCCTCCTCGTGTTGACGGATGCGGGCCTACCATCGATCACACGATCATTCCTCTCCTCCCAGAACAACTTACGAGCGTGCGCGGTGGCCGAGCTCTATATCAGTGGCACCCTTTTAACATTGCCGACCTGAACTGGATGTGCCAGATGTTCAATACTAGCAGCTATACGGTCCAAGACAGCCCTGGCCCAAAATGCTACCAAAATGTGCCATTCCAGGCTTACTGGCAAGCGAGGCGGTGGTTCGACGCAACGAGATATAGCAATCAGACCGATGTCCAGCACTGGACCATTTTGAACGATTACCAGCCATACGTCATTCCCGCTCAGACGGTGTGGCAAGACATGCTTCATAGCATATGGGGACGATCAGCCGTGTGGTATATTGACGGAGCGTGGGATCCGCCGATAGCTTTGCACCATGCAGCCGCTGCCGACACCATTCCAGCGCCATCTCCGATCGCACTGTGGTCGGCCAAATCTGCGGATGTCATTCAGCCACCATCCTCGGTGCTTGCGATACCTACTCAGTCGTCGCCGCCTGCGGCAGAGATCACGTCCGCCTCTCCTGTGCATCTAGGCGATAGCAATATGCCCTCTGCCACTGGGATTCCGGGACACCCCAATCCAGGAAGTCATACCCCAGGAAATGATTTCACAGAGAGCAACTTCCCAGAAACTATTGCAGTAGATGCGGCTGGAGCACTACCTAATGGCATGGGTCCAGAATCTCCATCAGAATCATCGAGTGATCCAATGACTGCTGCACATGGCAGCCTGACATTCGGCACGGGAAGTACGACTCAAACATTACCAATCTCGTTGGGCGACGGAGCCAACTCCATCGAAATCGCCGGTACAACACTAACACTCGGCGGGCCATTGCAGAATATCGGCGGTGTGACGATGAGCGCTGCTTCAACCGGCCTGGTCATCGGCACCGACGCTTACCAGATGACCATTCCGATTCAGAGTCTACTCGGAGGAGCACAAACATCGAGTCAAGGAGCACAGCCGGACGAACTTATACACTACAATGGCAGCGGCGTGGCAGTGGTGCTTTCGATGCAGCCGCCGTTTTTCACTGCTATCATGCCCGGCGACAGCATGTCCAGTTCCGCGGCTGCTGGTCCGAAAGATCCTGGCGCAGAGCGTAGCGGACTTGGACCCAGCGAAGGCTCTGGGCCGCAGATCTCACAAGCAAGCGAAGGCGACGATGCTTCTGGAGATGGACAGGCGAACAACGCAGACAAGTCCGCAGCAGCCGAGACGTCGGCGAGATTGAGAGCGTTTGCTGTTCTTGTCTCGGTCCTTTTGGCTGTGTTGCAGGCGGCAGGATAGGACAAGCGGCAGCGTTGTCGGCTAGCATGAGTCTCCGGCGCTCTCAACTTTATCACATGGGTGGATCATCTACTTTTGAGGGATGGTATGCCGAAAGAGGTTGGGCGATCATTGCCAAACTTCCGAAAATATTGTGACCTGATTATATGTCATACAGGGGAAGATTGGCAAGCCGGTATTCTGGAATCGGCTCCGCCGTTCTGCATGGCAATGGGAATCATGGAATGAAAGCGGACAAGGCGCATATCTTGCATAGCTCCTTCTGAGATGGTCTCAGTCACCCAGGTGCTAGGCTGCTCAGCACTGCTACATGCCTCGCCTGCTTCCGCGAGAAGAACTCAAAACGCCACTCCACCAAGCCACGATCGATCAGCGTATCCCCTCTCTGTCCTCGAACTCAACATGCCAGGTCAGTCTTCAGCCCAAGCCATGGACCGACACCATGGCCGCCATGGCCCTTTCTGATGTAGACGGACGCTGCAGCCAGCGCTCGATCCATACTCAATCGTTACGGCACTTTCAGCAACTTCTTCCGCTGTGCGAAGTGCTTCAAATGTTCTTCCGTGACGGCAGTGGGCAGGCCATCCGCAATTGCAACACATATTGCCTCACGAAGGTCGTGCGCGAACCTCCCACAATTCTGGTGACTCCTGAGGCTGCCGTGCGGACCGGGTGTATTCGGAATGATGTAGATTTGAAGGAATCTGAGCGCCATCACAAGGTGGTTCGCTTGACCAAATCCATGAGTTGAGATACTCCGATAGCTCTGGCAATTTGAACGGCGTTTAAACATATCGTCAGTGATGTTTGGCCAGCTCTTTGAAGGAGCTTCACTCACCGATGAGCCCGGGCGGTATGTAACTGGCGTTCATCCTCGCGATTAGGACCATTTTACGGGCGAGATATTTGAAATCTTCGAGTAGCCCATATTCCCAGGCGATCCAAAATCCCTGGCGCATCTCTGCGCCGTTGCGGTACTCAGGAATATGATTCCGCACGTTCGGCCACCATTTGGGGATCCACGGTCCGACAATCCGAGTTGTTTGATATTTGTTCGTGAAGATGGCAAGGTCGAACATTTGCGCCAACGACATTGAAGCTGGAATCTTGTCGAACTGCATATGCGCAATGCGCAAGACAATTCCAAGCGCGGCGAAGTCACCATCCTCCTAATCACACTCCGAAGCGCCTTCCGAAGCATCGTCCTCCGAATCGTCCTCCGAATCATCATGTCCCGAATCTTCGCCCTTCAAATCAGCGTCCTTCAAATCATCGTACTCCACGGCAGGCCGTTGTCCGTCAACTGCTCTCCCATGGTCCTGTAATGCTTCACCATGTTGTTCCATGGCTCTCGCACACCACCGCGAAAGCCTTCTGAGAAAAGACGAAGTGCTGCTTGCCGTTGCCTTTCTTTCCAATCACGACCGCATCGCCATCTTCGTCAATGATAGTCCGCTGTATCGTGGTGGGCATCGTGTCGGTGGTTCCTGTAAGGGCGGATCTGGATTCTGTATGGAAGTGGGCAGGTCTTGCTTCGAGAGTTTTTCACGAAGCGTCGAGCGGTTCGATGAGGCGGAGGCGGTCGAGAATGGCACGACTCACGAGTCAACGCGTTCGGATGGGATCAGAAGGTACGCCGCGATGGGCCAACCTACGCGAGGCGCCGTGTTACGAAGCTGCATATGTGTGATATGTGACCTGTCGAATGTACGGAGGTAGCTGTGCTTTCAGTGCTAGTCGTCTTCTGAGACCTGAGGCCTATCGAATCGGGCTGACCAACAAAGTCAACGGCGACCGACAGGCTTTGGATCGCGTTCCCAACGTAGGGGAGAGATGCTTGGTCTTTCTTGGAAGTTGAGAGGTGCCATTGATGGTAGTACGAAGAAGTGGACCGACCTTTTGACCCATACACATTCTATTCTTTGGCAGCCATCTTCAGTGAAGTGCTAGAGAGTAATGCAGAAGTATAATGAAGTGCTTGAGAGAACGATCCCATGCTCGAGGCCCTCGTACATTCGTTCATTCGTTCATGAAAGACTCGATGAGCTCTGTCTGTCCGACTTTTGCGCTGGGTCATTACATGTCCTACGGTAAGACTTCAGACCCGGCAGATCCAACGAAGTCTGTGTCCTCAGCCCGTACTGATCCTGCGTTGGCTCCCTCCGGCATATACAACAGCGTCTGCTGGCACAAAAGATGGGTCCGATGCGCATCTGTCACAGCCGACGGGATTCGCAAGGCGAGTACAGCAGCCACTTTGTCACGGACTGTCGCCGAGAAGTCGCATTCGGCGTGAGAGGCGTCTTCGCTCACCAGAGTACGAAGAATCAGACTTTGGCTTGCTGTCGCGAGCTTGTGGACGCTGGTGTTGAGCGTATCTGCGACCATCCGAGGGTAGAAGTGCAGGTCTTGAAGGCCGATGATGAGGGATCCGCAGATGGCTGCATCGCACACCGGATCGTGCGCTTTACAGAATCGAATCAGATTCCCGGCGGCGGTACATCTGTTGAGGAACGGCTTAATGATCCGGATCACCTTGGCCATGATTGAAGCTCTCGCTGCGAGGATGCTGTCTATTGCCATATGTCAGTAGCTGCGGGATTAATTCACGGGTCGACAATCACTGGCCGAACAGTCCGAGCGGTAAGTGGTCAGGAAGATCTTGTCCTTCGCGCAGCAGGCTCGTCGAGCTTTTGTTGGTCTCCGCCTCAAGGACCAGGATGGCATCAAGGCGCTCGAATTCGTCCTTCAAACCGTACTCCCAGGCAATCCAGATGTGTTAGATCTTCGTCTTATCATCTGCCTTTTGCCATGACTCTTTCGGCCATCCCGACAGCCACGGCTGAACAATCTCAGTCGCCTGATATTTGTCTGTCAGGGTCGAGCGTTCAGTAAGCCGCGGAGATCTGTCACAGGCGAGACCGCGCGGAATCGCAGATGTGCGATGTTCAAAGCGAGCTCTAGTGCAGATATGTCGTCGTCTCCAGTATGAACTCGATGTGTTGTGTGGTAGCCGGTGCTCCCATTGTCGTTCGGCTGAACTGCAGCGCTAGGGATGTGTACGACCGTGTCAAAGCATTTTGACTGCGTGCTGGGCCCAAAGATTGACGCTGGGCATGCTGTCGCAACTTCGAATGTAAATGCTGGCTGCGTCTTGGATTTTTCTGGCGGCGGTTCTGGTGGCGTTTCTGGAGTGCCTGTGCGGGAGAGAGGTAACGGCAATTGCTCCGCTCGCGGAAGGCCGTCTGTTTGCACAACACCCGCTGTCGACACTGTCTCTGATGCCGCCGAGTTTACTGGCGAGGCTGCACTCCGGAGCGGCGAAGCTGTGGTTGAAATGGCAGCCGCTTGCTGCGAGGCCATGGGCGGCATTGAGTTCAATCCTTCGAAGAATGCAGCGACAATTATCTCTGGCGTAACTGTTGCCTCCGTCGACGCGGTGCTAGATGGACCTGGGTCTGCCATGGCGCTCTTCGTGCTCCAGCGAGAATGCTGTCATATTGCTGTAGGTGGTGCAATAGATTGCGGGAGAGACAGCGCAGAAGATGGAGGAAGCCGTCAACTCTTGCTCCACCCCAACAAACCGGCAGACGCACGCGTGAAGTTGGCGAGAGCAGGCCTCACCAAAATCTACCTGGGCGCTAGTACTAAGTAGGAGACGCTAGTATCTCTGGAACTCTAATAAACATTTCCGTCAACTTGACTTCAGCATACCAACATCGCATTAATCCCAAACAAATCATCAAAAGGCCCTCGGGAACGCTGACCTCAAAGACTTTCCGCCTACTCCTCCGGTGGCCGCCTAATGGCACCTCTCCTACCAACAAACCCATCTCACACACCGCCAACTCTGCCATCAAATTACCTCCTGCGTCCGGTGACAATCTCTCAAGCACATCAAATCTCGGCCCGGACAAAGACTGTGCTGTCAATACTATGCCCGTCGATCGAAGTTCTCCCTGATACCAAAACTGCAACTTCTGGATCTGGCGAACTTCTGCAGAACAAGGATGGCAACGACAATGTCAAGACCAAGGATGAAGTCACCATCGTAGCCCTTACAGCTCCAAACACGAAAGCCGCAGGAAAGCTAATCAGCATCGTGGAGATCGTGAAGCGCGAACTGGAAACCCGGAAGAAAGCGAGCGAAGTTGGCAGCGAAGCAAAGTCCAAGGGCAAAGGCTGGTACCAGTACACCCAATTGAAAAGTGTCGTGCAGGAAGTGTCGCGGGAAGCGAAGCAGAAAGTCAAGTCAGTTGGAGATGAAAGCAAAGGCGGAGCGGCTGTAGCTGCCGTGGATGATGACGACGACGATGATGCTTTCGAGGTCATGGAGCCCGCGAAAGTCAGTGGGAAGAGGAAGCGAGACGGCGAGGAGGTTGAGAAAGCTGGGGAGCTGGAAGTAAGGGAATCGGCGACGAAGAAGCGAGCGATGCCGGTGTTGACGGTATACCTGTCTACTGCGCCGGTGAAGGAGCTGAGGATGGCTTTTGGGTGAGTAATCATGGCAAACACTGCGGCTTCTCTCGACCGGCCACTTGATCTTGTTTGCAGAACGCAGAAAGCTGACGCATGGGTGAAAGGGAGCAAACTTGAAAGCCTGACGAGTCAGCCCCTTTGACAGAAAGTGGACACTTCGTCCAATTGATACTGCGATCACCGACCCGCTTCGACTGTGTTCCATTATCGCTCGATGCCTGCTGCGATATCGACCCATCTCCCGCGCTCTTTTCGGACCATGTCAGTCTATCTTGACAACCCAGTGAAGCGATGAACCGTCGGACAGCTCGCAGACGAAGCCATGAACTCGGGGTACAGCGAACCGCACCCGACCAGTCAGAAGGGACGAAGACTACTTCGGATCAACAGATGGAGTCAGAGCACAGTCTTGATCAGCCATGCGCGTCCAATGGTAAGACGCCGGCGTGTCTTCACGGACGAAGGCAGCCAAGGAAGCGCATTGTCAGCATCGAAACGCATGAATGGCCAGAGCATAAGCTGACGCAGTCTCGGACAGCTGTTCTCGGCGACGGCTTCACGCGGACAGAAGTCCGATCATTTTACGTACGAGGTATGATACGACATGCCTTGCCAGCGGGATAGCTTCCTCCTTCGACATCAATCGATATTGAAGCCAAGATCAATTGTCCAGCCCCGCATCGATCTTGGAACACCATGAGAACGTGATCAGAGCTTGTGAACTGCGACCTGAGCCTTCCGACTGTGCCGATCTCGCAAGTGCACATCGCGACCACAGGAACATTCGTTCGTCATGCATATTTATATATACATACGCAAGCATTTCATCAGCGAGTCCATGTGACGTTTCTCGAGACATACTCGGCTTAAGACAACCCTTGAAAAATCCTCCGATATCGCCCCGCCTGCCCGCTTACCATCGGCACATCGCGGTCTATCGCGACGTTATCTTTGAAAATTCTCAATGCTTGCGGCTGTACCTCGCATCGCCATTTCGTGTGACAGCCATTGAATTGGAGAGAAAGACATCAATTGCTCAAGGAGCAATAGGGCGTGTATCGCGCATATTGACGAGCAGTGGCATCGCGATGGTTGGTAACATTGATGAGACGGGAGTCATTCCAAGATTGTTTGACTCACTCACGCGGTTCTCCTCTCCACCGGCTTAATTTTTCTACTTCATCTCCAACGCGTTCCCCTCTTTCTCCCCTCTTCTCACTCTCACACTACTTCCCGTCTTCCCTAGATCTCTGCTCTACACTCGGCCCTCACCCCATAGACCATTCTTACACCACCACCTCCCCCCTTCACAATGGCTCCCGCCGCCCTCACCCCCGAGTCCTCCGGCACCTCCACCCCAATCACCGCAACAGCATCCTCCCTCACCGCAGCCGGCATCAAACATGCCATGTCCACCTCCCTCTCCCCACTCGACGCCTCCCGCCTGACAACAACATTAACCAAGCATCCTCGCGAGGTCCCCCAACCCAACTCCCCGGAAACCTTCTCCCAAAAAGTCTGCACCGACCATATGATCTCCGCGCGCTGGACCGAAGCCCACGGCTGGGACGCCCCGCAAATCCTCCCCTACGGTCCCCTTTCCATCATGCCCTCCGCCTCCGTCCTCCACTACGCGACCGAATGCTTCGAAGGACTGAAACTCTACCGCGGATACGACGGCAAGTTGCGACTATTCCGCGTATCCCGCAACTGCGAACGGATGAGGAAATCCACCGCTCGCATCGCCCTGCCGGACTTTGAACCCAAAGAGTTGGAAAAGATGATACTCGCGCTGTGTGCGCTGGACGGCGACAAATGGCTGCCCGAAGACCGCAGGGGACAGTTCCTGTACATCCGCCCGACAATGATTGGCACGGACGAGGCGCTCGGGGTGCAGAGACCCAAGGAAGCGCTGCTGTACGTCATCATCGCGTGTTTCCCGGACATGACGAAGAGCATTCCCATGCCGCCCGCGCTGAACGGCGACGCGGAGAAGAAGGAGGAGGTGAAGGTGGTGACACACCCGGGGTTGAAGTTGTTGGCGAGTAATGAGGATACCATCCGTGCGTGGCCCGGTGGATTCGGGTATGCGAAGTTGGGGGCGAATTATGGGCCGAGTTTGGTGGCGCAGGGGGAGGCGAGGGCGAGGGGGTTCGATCAGGTGTTGTGGTTGTTTGGGAAGGAGGCGTTTGTCACCGAGGCCGGGGCGTCGAATTTCTTTCTTGTGTGGAGGAGTGCGGAGACGGGGAGGTTGGAGTTGGTGACGGCACCACTTGGGGAGAGGATTATTTTGGAGGGGGTTACGAGGGCGTCGATTTTGGAGTTGGCGAAGGAGAGGCTGGGTGAGGGCGTGGATGGGTTGGAGGGGTTGGATGTGGTGGAGAAGAGGTTTACGATGGAGGAGGTGGTGAGGGCGCAGGAGGAGGGGAGGTTGGTGGAGGCTTTTGCGGCGGGGACTGCTTTCTTTGTGGCGCCGATTGGGTTGATTCATTATAAGAAGAAGGATTTGGTGGTGCCGGTCAAGGGTGAGGAGACGGGAGAGTATGCTGGAAGGATCAAGGAGTGGTTGGTGGATATTATGTATGGAAGGGGAGATGGCGTTGGGCATGAGTGGGGTGTGTTGGTGAAGTAGATGGAGCGATGGGCTGGACGAGACGCAAGGAAGAGATGGATGGAACTTGGTATAGAGAAAAGGCGTCAATTTGCGAGTAGCATGTGGTTTCACAGCACGTGATGAAGAGTATGGTGAAAAGTCTTTTGTGAGAAATATGCGAGGTTGCTTTCAATGGCGTTAGAGCAAGTCAGTTCAGACAGAAGAATCCCTGGATCAGAATTCCGCATCGCACATTCTCCGTGCTGCCTCCCTCCGTATTCGCTGTTTGCACACTCCTCAGTCTGGAGCCGTCGTTGGCCTCTGCACAAGAGGTTGCATGGTCGGATAGCAAGGCAGTCGTTACAACCTGACCCATGGATAAGACGCCAGAAGCTGGAACAAGAGTCGTTGCGGCGAAGTCGTCCGAGGTCCATGATTTCAGGTGGACGTCTGTTCGTCCATTCCTCCGGCTTCGTCTCAGAGAGCTTCTCCCCATCTGATCCTCGCAGTTTCAGCTTCAGTAGTGGTTCAGCCTGAGATGTCCCTGAGATTGACTATGGCACGACTACGCTGTAGTCTATTGTATGGTAGTCCTGCGGAAATGCATCGCCAAGTCGCAACACGCGGTTTCGCGAGCCGCCGAGCCATACAGCGAGGATGGCTTGAGTAGCGTCGAGAATCGTAGGAAGACGGGCGGGATACTGCGGCGCCGGACGAGTAATCCTCATCTCCATCAAAGGGACAAAGTTCTCAGACCACGGCGTCGTCTTCTTCTCATCCGGCGTCTGCTTCCGAGGTGCAGAGTAAGGCACTTCCTGGGACTGGTGTCTGTTGACGTACACAAGCATTCCTCCTCTGCCTGCGTCCGACTGCGCGGCTCCGAGGCACACGATCCGATCACTTGCCTCGCTGGATGCATAACGAGAGTCGGCCAGCCATGCGTAGACTCCGGCGTTGCAGCTATCAATTCCAATGGTCGCCACCTTGGGCAATGCTGCAAGTGCGCTGTAGGTAGGGCAACGGTCCTCGACCAGGAGAGCCTTCAACTCTGTTGGTATGCATGACGCGATGTGCGACGGCCAAGCTTCGTCGGGAATGGCGTCGAAGGCTTCAGTCTGTGCGAGAGGTCCCTCCCCGCCGAACAGAACCGTCCATAGGGCCGTGAGACGACGAATGAAAATGGCATCGAGGGAGTCGTCGCGATACTCTGCATCTGCCCGAGCCGAACACGCAGATGTCGCATGCCCGTGATTGGTGAGCGGCGCGGTTGGGAAGTTTTGCAACGGATCTGGACCTGATCTCTGCAACTTGGCTTTGACACTGCTTCTCAAATTTTCAATCTTGCCCGCAGCTATCGCCCTCACGAGTGTCATCCGTGCTCGGTTCCGTTCCAGCTCTGTTGAATCGCAGGAGTATAGAGCTTTCTGCATTTCGACGTAGGCCTGTGCAAGATCTCGTGCTACCGAAGGAGAGCCTTGGAGCTTTTGCCTCACAAGATGTGGAATCCGCTCTTTGCATCGCCGCGGGGTTTGGTCGTCGTGTTCGGGGTAAGCGAATTTCGCTGATGAGGCTCTAGGTCCGTTTGTCGAATTGCCGATGTGTTTTGCAAGCTTGGGTCTCATACGAGATGTGGGCGATGAGGAGATCGTGATGCATCGAAGCGGAAGAATGTTCTGAGAGACGCTGCTCCCGCGCGGGAGCTGCGCAAGCGACGTCATGATGAGAGGAGTTCAAATGTCGAACCACTCTGAAGGAATGAAGGGCGCAGACGAAGAAAAGTTGTGCTCTTGAAAGAGCGATACTTAGCTTTTTGATGGCACGAGATGCCCGTGAAGCTGCGAGGACTGCTTGCGCCTGTGTCGGAATGGAGTCCTGCTTGACCTCAGCTTCTGTTAATGCGCGTGTCTTTGGTCAATGTTGACGTGCGGATGGAAGAAGAGGACGTGAAGCGTCGAGAGAATTTAACATTTCCGCTTTTGTGCCTCAGGCATAAACATTGTCTGGCAGCACTTTCCTTCCCTTAAACATCTAGACCATCTCTACACACCTTCACGAGCTGGATCATGGACTCATCTAACGACGACTCGGACTGTGAGGGTATCAAGGACCACTACCTTGACCGTCTCAAAGATGCCGCAAGAACATTAAACATTGACATCACCTGGATCGATCTCTCACTTGTTCCGAGTTTCACAGGCCACAGCTAACTCCGCGCCGACGCATTCGCATCGTACCAGGAAGCCATCAACACATCACTGCAGGAGACTCAGACTCTCATATTCGCGAGAAAGTCAGTGCGAAGTATAGAACTCTGGCTGAAGAAAACCCAGACGACAAAGTCAGAGAGAGCCTTCAGGAACTTCGCCGTGGCTTACATGTGTCAGAGCAGCGAGTCGAGCGCGCTGAAGACGATTGTAACGCGAAGAAGTGGGCATTCGAGGAAGTCTCAAAGGTGCTGGACGATTGAAGTCTGAACGCTCAAGAGTTCTATTGCATGCATAGGGCGAGGTGAGTGGGCGACACGTCATTGCAGCTGGACGATGGACCAGTTGAAAGCGAGAACATTGGCGACTCACACGTTTGATGCAGCAGCTCCGAGATTACCGCTTCAGAGGAAGTACCTGGAGGCATGGAGCCAGGATCGAAACTTTGAGCCCAGAGAGACGTGAGGTATGGTGAAGGAGCACCGGTGGTCCCAAGATCTTTAAGATCGGGTGTCCTGAGCTGGGAGGTTGCGAGAGCTTTCTGATATAAAGATTCTTGAGTATCAACCGAACCACATACCACGGCCAGTCGGGCTCGAGAGCTACAGCATTGACCGCAGAAAGCATCCGAGATTCACGACACGCCAGGAGTGGAACCTACTCAACCTCCTGACCTTTCCAGAAATGCTCAATCTCCAGCAAAATCAACGCACACCTGGCCATCCAACCCCTCGCTTCCGCAACCCCCCTCACCTTCTCCCCGTCCTCGCCCTCGACTACCAGCCTCCCCTCCGCCGAATCGACCTCCTCCCTTTCCAACCTCGCCACCTCCTCCAACGCATCTCCACCCTTCCGCCTCGCCTCAAACGCCAAATTCAACGAACTCACCGTCAACGCCCTCAACAAAGTCTCATGCACACTCTCCAGATCACAAAACGCACTCTCGTCGTCCATCCACTCCCACAAACCCTCGTCATCCACCGAAATAGCACTCCCATCCTCCCCCTTCCTCTCCATAAACCGCACAAACCTCACCTCATTCATCCTCTCCACCACCGCGCGCCGATAATTACTCCCTCCCCGCCCTTTCTCAACGAGAAGCCCCGTCGTCAACTTCCCCCCTTGCGACAGCCAGGTTTCTTCGGCGGCCCCCCCGGTGCCGATCATGGAGGGCGAGATGGGAGTGTAGGCGGGGAATGTCCGGTGGATGATCTTGACGTGGTGGGTGTATCGCTGGACGATGGGGAGGATGTCTTGACCGGGCCGGAGATGGCCCAGGATTGGTAGAGTTGGGGTTGGAAGACGTTGGCGATGACGGCGAGCTCTTTGGGCCGCAGTGGCTGAGGCGGTGGTGGCTTGGGGGGCATCTTGGTGGGATTGGGGTTGGTGCGGACAGCATCTTGGTGAAGCGTTGGGAAGTGAATGGGGGTTTGTTGTAAGGGCTGCAGAAGTTCTGTAGCAAACGATGGACAAAGGGCTGATGATTCTGGTCGTGAGTCGTGGTGTCGTGCCGCATTCGCTCCTGACGTGCTTTCACTTGCGCGATTGCTGGAATTCGCTGGAGAGATTGAAAGAGGACTGTACGAGTAGGCGGTCAAAGCGAAGAGATGTTGAGTCGGATGTGTTCCGACCAAGTGCTTTTGATCAAGCGCGAGTCTACGCTTGAAAAGAACGACTTGGAAAGAGGAGACTTATCCATGATTGGGCGTTCCTACGAATTTCCCGCCGTTGCTTGTGCTTGACCTTTTGAAGATGAAGTCACAATACGCAGTCAGCGAGCTGTCTTCGCATGGTAATGCTGTTCTTAGTCTGGAGCTCACTTTGACTTGAACTTCACATGGCACAGCTCCGTCGGCAGTGAAGGTACCTGACCGAATCTGTCTGCCATAGAGGAATGGGTGATGCATCGTCCAACTGAATCTCCATGCTTCACGATGACCGTCCGCGAGGCAACTCGTCAGTGATGACCTGTCACTTCTCGGCCGAGTGCAGTATGTACGCCAGTCAGGTCCATGCATTGGATCGTCAGCCCTGCAATTGTGCAACAGACAATCTTCGAGTCGAGCATCTTTTTGACAATGAAGGCGGAGAAGACGGCCGAGAAGCTGGTCCAATTAGCTAATAACCCGCCGCAGTCATCAACAAAAGCACCGCGATCTCCAATACCACACCTCACATATAGCCAAGCACGACAAGTTACCTCCTCCCTGAAATGAAGGTAGACGGGTACCGAAATAGGCAATTCAGGCAACCTCGCATTAGCTCCCACGGCAAGGGACCAACGCTCCCCGACGAGTCGCCTACAGCCGTTTTGTTCCAGGTTCATCATCATCATCATGCAAAGTGTGGAAGATGTGGTTCTTTGGGTTCGAGATTTCTGGGTGGTGGAAAAGGTACCGCTCGTTTCATAGCTTGGTTGGTCGAATCATGGAGTTGGTCTGGACTGTGCGAAAGGTAGAACTACGGGTGCGGGGTTGTGAGTTGATTGAGGATCATGATCGCGCGACATCGAGGGGGCAGATTGTGTGTACTACTGTACTGTACTGTACTGTACTGATAAGATCCGGCAAGTACTGTGTGGTTGTCATATGCATGTAGGTAATACTAATCAAGACGTAATCTTCCATCCCCGGAGCGACGGCCTCACTCGGTACGGCCTCACTCGGTACGGCCTCACTCGGTACGTACGACACGTCGTTTTCGGGACGAGGTAGAACTAGTGGAGTGTAGAACTACAGCTTTTTGTCGAGAATCCGCCTCATCTTCGGACACGATTCGTGCCTTCTCACGTGAATATGTACATGTACGACCATTGGCATGTGAGAGGGTAATCGTCGGGATGTCCGCGCAAACAAATTACCACGCAAGGGATCGTTTGTCTGTCGTGCTTGGGTCGAGAGATCTGCCTCGGATACTGTAGGTGTACCTTCTATCGATAGACTGACTGACTACCACGGTACCAGACGGGGAGTTGTTGTCGTCGTCAGCGTACATGTCGTCCTGGCTTACGTGGTTGTCGATGGAAGATTCCATCCCCGAACCTGTTGTCTCATCAGGGGGTGAATTCGGAATGGTGGCTGTCGTCGAATCATCGTCATGTTAGACAAGGTTGAGACGGCCGGTGAGTCCGCACCAATCAAAAGACATACCGCGACGGCAGTGGGCGTCGGCCCAGAAAGTCTTTGATGCACGGGTGCATTAGTGTGGCATTAGTGCTGGCGGTCGACTAGCGTGTCTGCCTGTGTTCGTCCACGTCTTCCACCTTGTGCTGTTTCTGCTCTCCCAGTCATCACACATCCAAACGACTGTCTGTCTCTCTCTCTCTCCATCTCCGACTTCACCTCCGACATCCACCACCACCACCACCACCACCCGACCCCATCGCACCTTCCTTCCGTGCCGGTTGTTATTTCTTCCTTCCTTTGGCTTCCATCCTCACGACCTGTGTTACTATTACGACCTATTTCGCTTGCTAATCTTCCGACCCGGCCGCCAAACGCTCAGTTCTAGCTCTCGGGCTTATCTCCGCCGCGCCCTGTCCAACGTCTGTCCACCAAACAAACTTCACGACACGCCATCTTTCTCCGCTGTCCTCACGACAAATACCTCTTCGTCCTCACCAAAAATCATCGACCTCGCCGATCTACCTCACTGTCGCCATCGAACCGAATCCCTGCGATCATCCGAACCGACACTCCGTTTGCGTTGCGACAGTGAAAACTGATCGCATCCGCTACATTTCGCCATTGAATGGAGACAGAAGCTTCTAGGCTGCAGCTTTGCACAGTCTGAGTCATGCTCTCCAGTAACATGCAGAGTGTCTTCCGCCTGCCATGGTCAAGCGATGCCTTGAAGCTGGGGGAGAAGTCTGGCTGTGAAAAGATGCGTTCCAACCCGATTATGGGCATACCGATGTTGAAGAGGAAGCGATCAGACAGTGCGGATCTCCTGTCACCGTACAGCCTTCAACAAGTCAAGAAGGTGCGGCCAGAAGGGACTGTAAACGGTGGGCAGTCGCACGTCTCTCCCGCGCCTGCAGCTGCACCTTCGCCGGTTGTAAGCGAGCGCAAGGCTGAGCAGACAAGCGTCTTGCCTCCATCGTGGTCTTCACAACCTGCACCCTCCGCACCTCCTGTCAACGATGCGCCGATCCAACCTGCGCAAGCCACTGGTGGTGCGGCGCAAACGGACATTCTTATCAAGCAAACACCCGACAAACCTCTCTCACGATTTGGCAAAGACTATGCGCTCAAGCCGATGCCTGAGCTGTCGTCGCCTGCCATGGCTGCAGACAGTACAGCCACACCGGACCTCACCAACCGCCTGACGCCTCTCCAGCAAGTGATCGAGAATGAACTCAACATGCAGATTTTGATGAAGCACAACGAGTTGCGGTTGGTGGAGCAGGAGTTGGCGAAGTGTCAGGTGGCGTTGGAACAACTGCGGAGATGCGAGCTGCTACCATATCCAGGTGTTCATCGGCCATCTTTGACGGTCACTACTGGCATGGGCCCGTCCGCTGCGCCTCCACCTGGTTATTCTCGACCGTCTCATCCTGCTCCTCATGGAGTCACCGATGGACCATACTCACGACACTACCGACAATGGCTGCTACGCGATCCACAATTCGACCCAATGTCTCCTGCACAGATCTCTGCGCAGACGGACACCTCGGCCGCCCCAGCCGCTCGCCCTGGCCGACCCTCCGGTCACCAATCGAGGAAGTCTACCAGCAAGCCATACTCTTCGACACGATCCGACTCCCTGCAGAGCATTCCAAACTACCCAAGTGCTGCTGGGAAGGACAAGTCGACTCCCATGGTACTGCGGAGATCCACGGATGGCCAGCTTGTCAAGTTGATCTGCAAGAACTGCCATCGCGGAAACTTCTCCAGTATTCAAGGCTTCCTCAACCACTGCCGCATCGCGCACAAGGTGGACTACAAGTCGCACGACCAGGCTGCCGTGGACTGCGGGCAGCTCCTCGATCAGACTGAAATCGCCAACCTTCCGCTCGAGACTCAATCAGCACCTGTTCCGAAGCCGCCATCGACGAGGAACTCTGTCTCCCTTGCCGCGCCTCCGGTCCGTGCCTCCAACTTCGTGCATCCACTCAACACCGGCAACACACCCGTGACTGCTCCCCGCGCTGCACCTCGACCAAAGCCAATTTCCGCTCCCAGTCTGGTTTCGCAAGCTCCGCCGAAGATGGCTTCCACACCATTCAAACCATCCACGGAAGTCCCTCGATTGTCCGCCCACTTTGCCAAGCACAACTTTGGTGGTGATCTTGAGAAGATCACCGCCGAAGCGAAGCAGAAGGTCGATCTCACAATGGAAGAAGATGTCCAATCTCCTGGCACTCCGGAATTCAACTCCTTCTCTTTCCCAAGTGTCGGTCGCACCGTGGGACCGGCATCGAGGCCTTCCACTGACGGATCAGCCGACCGGTCCCGCCCTCCAAGTCGCAAGGGACATCGTCAAATCCTGCAACGCCCGCGCCCATCTCCACTCGCACCACACAGCCCAACCGACTTCCTCTCCTCGCCCCAAGACCCTGGCTCCGCTTCTCTCAGTCCACACGCAGCAGACAGCAATCCGGGCCTCGTTAGCGACGACGAAGACGACCACAATTCTGGCTCCGACGAGGAGGCTCCTCACCCATCGATCATCGCTCCTCACCGCCATCCAGCGCAAGTGGAAGTCGGATTGCCTCAGCAGAATTCTAGAGACAGGTTCTGCGCGGACAATGCGATGGAGATTGATGTCGAAGAGGGCGATGAGATCGATCAGCATGGTGTGATCATTCGGAGGAACAGCATGGGTGCTGCAGAGGCGAGAACGATGAGGAATGAGAAGAACGTGAAGTGAGCAGAGGATGAGGAAGCGAGGGAGGCGGAGGAGAAAGAGGACGAACGATCGCTGAAAGTTCTCCGATCGCTCAGGAATCACGTGTGAAGAATATGCGAGACGAACGAAAAGCACCTTCGTGTACCCCCATTCGGGGTTTCTTGCTTTCTCCGCGCGTGGCAGCGTGGGCGAGCGTGTGTTTTTTCTGACAGACGGGAAGAGTGTCTACGATACGGCGGAGGAAACATCCAAGAGCTGGAGACTGAGACCGGGAATCGATTTCTAGCAAGCAAAGGATGGATGGCAGTATGGCCGTATGGTGCCATGAAGTGACGACGAAAATCTACACTCTGTAACAACAACAAGAAGAAGAAGAAGAAGAAGAAGAAGAAGAAGAGCGAGAATTTAAGAATTCAGAATTCAGAAGTAAGGAATTATATGCTATGATAATCTTAATTGATGAGTCTATTGCATGTGTTGTTTTGTGACTGTACGAACGAACTTCTTCCATTGCTTTTGTAATCAAGAGCAGAGATAGAGTGTGGGAGAACCAAGTTTTTGACACACGGTGTATGTAACCTCGGACTACCCTCGCCCCCATGCCATCTCTCAAGCTTATACTAAGGTATGTTGTGATGGCTGACCTTCTCTGTTGACTAGTATTCTAGCACCTGGTCCGACGACGAGGGATCATGGGATACGATCGAGACGGTGGTCTACAATGGACGGCTAAGGCTGAGACGAATCCTGTTCCGAGGAAAACTCGTGCCGGATGAGTTGTTGAGTTGAATGAAGATGTCGTTTGTGGGTGTTGGCGAAGAAGTGATTGATGGTGAGAGTGAAGGGCGAAATGGCAACATGTCGATCAAACACGAAGGTGAAGTCGAGCATGTTTCCGTGTCGACCTCCGAGGAGGAGAAAGGAAGGGGAGGGGGGAAAAACAAGACGATGGTCCTGGGGGAAGTTGGTGACTTTTCAATTCAAGCGTACGTACGTACGAGCAAAGGCTTCATGTGGCGAAATGAGACGATTTCAAAGGTCCCCAATTTCGAAACCTTTTTCATTTTCATATCTCCGAATCACGATCAACAACGACAGCGCCACGTTTCCGCAAAACCATGTTCCCTTCCTCGTCCGTCACCAATCCGACATGTACCCTCTTCGCGGCGTCGTTCAAGTCGTCGACGTGTTGAGTCTCCGCGACCACTGCGGACATCTCAAAGCCGTAGAACAGCAGCGGCAACGGCGAGGATTTCCAAGTGCGGACATCTCGGGTCAGACCGGCCGTGCTGCCGATCGCGCCGGCGAAAAACACCAACGTCAACACGGCGAGAACAGTCGGAAACGCCAGCCAGCCCCACCGGACTCGAAGACATGTCTTGGTGGTATAGCTCGACCCCGACGCCGGCGCGTTCACCCCGACCAGACTGGCGTTGAAGGCTCCCGCGCCGGCTGGAACAGCAGTCGGATTTCGACGGATGTGATTGGTGAGCGCGAGGCTGACGTTGTGCCAGATCTGTTCGGTCCGCGCGAAACTTATGGCTCCGCCGTTGTAGATGGCGAGCATGAGAGGGGGACCGGCGAAGGAGAGAAATCTTCCGCCGGGGGAATAGCGACCTGTGATGGAGCCGGCGATGTTGGGGCCGGAGAGGTAGCCGGTTAGACCGGAGGTGAAGAAGTGGTCGATTCCGTGGAGGCAGTGTCGATTGAGGAGTTCTTGCTCGAGGTTGACGAGGGTTGAGGAGGAGTTGGTCACGCGGGAGCCGTTGTAGGCTAGCCATGGGCTGTCGTTGGTGGTTAGGGTGTAGTTCATGGTGCGGATGGTCGAGAGTTGCGAGTCTGTGAGGCAGGATTTGTTGACGGCCGGCATGAGATAGCGGTCCCCCATTTTACGAGGTTTCCCGAACACGTTCAGCCAGGTGTTGGTCACTTTCTCCTGGAAGATTCCGCTTTGCGTACTGGCGGTGTATTCTCTGATGCATGGGGAGAGCCCGCATGTGGATGCGGCGTAGCCGCGACATGCCCATGTTCGATTGTGGCTGCAATCTGCCAGCGTGGCGTTGTCATCGGCGAGATTCGGCGGGCCTATGACCATTGTGATGTTGTCGTTGTTGAGGATTCCCGACGTGGTGAAGTTTTTGTAGTCGCCGTCTGTATAGGTGGTGTAATTGGTGCTCATGTAGGGCGGCAAGTCTCTCAGAATCGTCCTCGGGACAGCGGTGACTATCCAAGTTACCCGAGTGTGCGCCGGCCCCGAGGGACCCGCCGGCGCGAATTGCTTCCCGATTGATATCTTCACATCATCCGAAATGTCATCGCAAGTGCTGCAGAAGCCAACGGAAGTGTAAGGAGCAAAAGTGCAGTTTCCTGAGCTACATTCGGATCCTATCTGGCCCACGCTGTAGATGCCCGAATCGATCGCGTTTTGTTCGTCTCGGGATAGAGAGAGAACCGCTGGCGATGCGTAATCTCCTTGACCGAGGAAAATTGACGCGCGAGGAATGCCAGCGGTTCGTCCGGCTGGGTCTGTCAGCGTTGGGCACTGTTCGTACTGTAGCACTAGTTGTGTCAAAGGACCGACCGCAAGTACCAGCACAATGAGCATACAGCCAAGCCATTGCCAAGTCACGGGCAAAGGAAGCCGCCAGAGGAGCTGGAGCGATCCAACAGGTCCGCGAGTAGCACTGTCGTGGAGTACTAGATCATACAGTGGAACACCGCCGCTCTTGTTCTGCCAGCGCCACTTCAACTGTGCAAGACCCTCGGCCAGAAGGAACGTGGCCGCGAGTCTCAGGACGACAGAGTACGTGGAAAGGAGGGCGCTGATTGTAATGTATCGTGGCCACTCTGGAAGGGTCTGGCCCTCGTACGGCGCTAGGGTGGAGTATGATGCGACTACTGCAGCACATAGGAGTATGGCAGCGAGCGTCTCCTGCCACCATATCGCTATTGCTTCATAGTGCTTTGGGCTTCGCCGGGAATGTGTAGACGATGACGCCGACTTCAGCAAACGTTCCACCGCAGGCTCCGTTCTTGCCGCATTCGACTCGGATTCGGGCGATTCTGCCACTGCGGGCTGTGCTTTCGCAACATGTTGCTCGGGCTCTGGGGGATTGTGACCGGTATTACCCTGTTGTCGTACATGCGAAGAGGGTATGGCAGGAGGATCTCTGAGGGGTCGCAAGTCTGAAGATTGTTCGTGGATTGACATGCCGGAGCGAAATGACTCCCTTTAAAAGGAAGTGCTCAAGCAGGGTATGCTCAAGCAGGAAGAGGCTAGGAAGGAGAGGAGAGGAGAGGACACAAGGTTAGATATGAAAATGACCTTCGCAAGTCTTCAGGTAAACCTTCAGCCTGATGACCGGTGAGGGACGAGGATCGAGTAGGGGCTTGAACGCCTGCATGAAGGATCGTGTGCGACGACAAGTATACAGTATGTACTATGAAACCCGAGGATCGATAGTGTGAGGCAGTGGTCTTCTTCGCAGTCTGGAAGCGAGGCAATAGAGCTGTGCAAAGCCATCTCTGCAGACAATGTATGGCTTTTGAGTGTGCATCGCAGAGTAGTCCAGTCGTCCGTCGCATTCAATCCGATGGATCGCGCACGACGAGGTCCCGATTGCTTGCATGAACGAAAGCTTCTGCGGTGAAACTTGCATTTGCCTTGTGAGGACTGAATCCTCGAGGAGGACACCTAAGGCAGGAAGGTGGTCGGTGTTTCGGTCCGCCCCGATCCGATCCGATCAGGTCCGACCCGCCGCTAGACTAGCAGCGATTCGATTGCTTCCTCGACGACACGTCTTCATCAAGTTGGTTTGCTACCTTCCCCTCATCAGTCTAGAGATAAATGTTGCGTCTCATCTCACCTGATAGACATTGAAAAGGCTTCTTCTCCGCCGCCCGTCAGTCGACCGACCGCAAACATCACCCAATCATGGTCTCCTGGGCCACCATTCAATCGACCCTCCTCTTCGTGGGACCATTCCTCCTCCCCAAGGCCATCCAATTCTACCGCTCCATACGATATGCTCCGCCTTCACAAATACGGCCGCTGAACTCCACAACCTCTCGCGCTCTCACACTTCTTTTCGTCTCCGCCGTCTTGGCCCTACTATCCACCCTACCGCTGTTCGCACCCGAGAACATCTTCCTTGCGACGTCATCACGACTGCATACCACCGGAGGTGTCCTACTCACTCGTCTTGGCGCCACAAGGACTTTGACGCCGGACGACCAACTCTTGCGAGAGGCATTCGACGATGGCGGAATCCCTGCTCGACTGCTCTACACTCGCTATGGTCCCGATGTCCTGCTCCACAACCCTCTCGCCTCTGCAGGTGAAGTTGGCGCAGCACGAGCATTCCTCATCTATGCCCTGCCAACCCTCTTGATCCCTCATGTCTTCCACATCTTCGTCCTCGGAATCGCAACATCAACTCTCTCCGGCGCCGGCGCCTCACGCTGGCGGGTCCAAGCTCTCGTCGCAGGTCTTGCCATTCCAGCGCTTGAGATTGCTCTACTGGCGACGTATAAAGATAGCGCGAATCTAAGGAGCACACGATTCAACGACATTGACTTCCTACACTGGAAACTACGAGTCTATCGCGGTCTGGGAATCACCCTCGTCGACGCACTTCTAGGCTGGGCGATCTTCCTCTCAGCTACTGGCCGCGGATTTCTGGGCGCCACTATGCCAGCTGGTGACCGGGCGCAGCTTACGATGAAGCGACTGGAGGCGGTGGGACAGAAAGTGGGATGTTTAGGAGTGCTGAGGAATAGTCTTGTCCGGGATCGAAGGCTCGGTGGCAGGGCGGCAGACTACTGGGCGAAGGAAGGAGAGGTGATGAGGAGTCTGAGCGAGGAGGAAGATGTAGTCAGAGCGCAGAGGGATGCGTTGAAGAACAGAATCGACATGGGCAAGGTGGGCAAGGAGAACAAGACTTTTGTGGATGGGCTGTGGAGGGTCTTCAAGGAAGAGGAGTCGTATGCCCGTTAACACTTCCCCAGCTCTGCCGCAGCAATAGAGCAGCGCTCAAGCCCAGAAAGCACGTTTCTCTTCTACCGCTTCCATATCGGCTTTCCAGCAGGACACACAGCCAATAACCGATCCGCGTCCAGGAGTCGTCCGAAATTTCCAACCCTTTGTTCGAGTTTGCCAGCCACACACAGTGCAACACAATAAGAAGAATCAATCCACCCATCTCGACCTCCAACACGGCACAGCTTCCCTCCAAGCCTACAATGCCGAACGAATCGCCCACCGACGGCGCCAAACGAGCCGCCAGAGCCATCGTCCGAGAGCAAACCTACCAAATGTGGGAGTCCGAATGCCCGGACGTAGACATCCTACCCTTCGTAACCAAATACACCACCGCTCTTGCTCACTTTCACCGAACCTTCCCCACCGGCGATCCGATTCCAGAAGATCAAATCGGCTCCCCTCACGCCGCCGAAGAACCCTGGACACACCAACGCTGCCAAGACCTCGAGGAAGGTTATCTCGCCAACGGCGGTCGGGACAAGAATCATCCTCGAGCGTTCCTCGAGCGACTCAACTCAACGCTGTTCCACGGACCTCATGCTTCGCACGCCACAACAGGGCGTGAAAGCGGTCGAGATCGACGACTTGCGGGCGTGGAAGTGGACGCTGGAGTACGGCACGGTGGAGGATTCGGAGGACGTTCATGATGAACTGAAGGATAGTCTGGTGCTGAAAGTGGTGTTGGTGGCGCATATACAGGGAGAGCGGGCTCTGGAGCATATTCAAAGTTTGCTGTATGTGGGTGGCATGGATCCGGATCAGAGGTTCGAGTCGGATCAGGTTGTGGAGAGTGGGTTATTGAGGCGGCGAGGATGCAGCTCAGGGTATGTGATGAGATGTTGGAGGAGGTGGAGGCGCTGTGGAAGATGGAGTAAGTCGGTTGTGAAGCTATTTCGCGATGCTTCCTCTAACTTCTTATCGGGATGGAAAGCAGCATGTTGCTCGTGTGCTTTGCTGGTTGGAAGAGTTCAATTCAAAGCGGAAACTTCTAGCGCACACCCGTTTCATTCATGTGAGGTGCTGTGCGAGAAGGAGTTAGGCTGGTCTCTTGATGGAGAGGAGCTTGATGATGTTGGCTGCGATCGGGGTATATACTGCGCCTCCATTGGGAAAGAGTGGTTATGATGTTTCGCAGAGTCGAATTGAAAATATGAGAGCATGCACATGAAGCCAGTGAATTGCATTCATTGATCTTTCGTCAAACCCTTCCTTCCATCCCAGAATCCGCCGTCCATTAGTAACATTGAAGCAAGCTCAAAACCCCAACCCTCGCGTGCTTCAATCCCTTGTAGTCCTCGACCTCCTCGGCACATTCTTTCCCTTCACACTCCTGGCGACTCCCTTTGACGACCGATATGTTTCATACTCCGGATAATCAGGCGGCGAGTTCCTCACAACAGCAGCCTGTGGTCTGGCCGTGGTGTCGTGATCTGGCACGATGACAGAAACTTCAGATTCGTACGTGTTGCCCACTCTAGCACCTCTGGACGCATGACTGGAAGACCTATAAGGCACATCGGGGTGGTGGAGGTCTCTTGGTGTCTCGGCGATGGAAGGCGAGTCGATGTGTGGCATGTCTGGCACGGCGCGTGAGGTTTCGACTCGTGGGCGTGTGCTGCGGGATCGACGGTGGTGGGATTGCATTTGGGCGGGTGGTGGGAGGACATGAGTAGGTCTGTTTTCGTTCCAACGACCCATTCGGCGCCGCCCTCGTCCAGAACAGCAGCACGCGGCTACGAGGAAGAGGAGGCAGAGGAAGAAGACGACGATGACGATGCCGGCTATGGCTCCTGGGCCTAGTTTGAAGTGTCCGCGTGGCATATTGTATGTCGATTTGGAGGTATTTTTTTTCCTCTTCCCTTTTGGAGATCTTGAGATGATGTGGTATGATTTGCAACAGAGACGTGGGCCCGCTTACTCCTTTTACTCTTCACTTACACGTGTGTTCGAGCTTCCATGGGCCTACGAGGCCGCTGCGCTATCCTGGAGGCGCGGCATGCTGGCACTGCCGGCGGAGTAAGCTGTCCAAGAGTCTATAAACATCGCAGCCCATGTCGTACAGTGTTGACGCCCTGCTCAAACCGTTATTTCACTGCCGTGCTCACCCGTGGTTGGCGGAGTTGTGTGCAATGGAACGAGGCGAAGTTGTGAATCGTCAGCAAAAGCTCTTGGCGTAGCGTGACGTCGCATCGTAGCGCGAACCTTATCCGAAACCGAAGCTCTGTCTCAATGTTGTCGGAGAAACTTTGTTCGCATCCTACGCCGGGACAACATCACCCCTACACGATCACGAGACAATCCGCCCGGGATGGACGAATTATTCGACGTCTTCAGCGAGCCCGCGGGTAAGCGCAATGCCAACGAGGAGCGCGAGAAGAACAGCAAGAAGAGATCTTTGAATGGCGATGTGAAGAATGGCAGCGATGCGCCAATGCCAGATGCGCAGGAGCAGGACAATGGTGCAGCAGAGCAAATCGAGGAGGAGGATGAGGAAACTGCGGCGGACCGCGATCAGAAGCGCCAACGCCGAGACGAAGAACCATCTGCGGTGGTGACCGACACATTCGAAACCGAACAGTCACGAGAAGTCGCAGCGGCGGCAGGTCTGCAGGGTCAAAAGGACGACAAAGCGGTCGTACTCTCACATCAAGTGCGCCATCAAGTCGCATTACCACCGGACAGCGACTACGTGCCCATCTCACAACACAAACGCCCCGAAACGCCCGCGCGCACATGGCCCTTCACTTTGGATCCCTTCCAGGAGGTGTCAATATCTTCCATCGAGCGGAATGAGAGTGTGCTGGTATCGGCGCATACCAGCGCAGGAAAGACGGTGGTGGCGGAGTATGCGATTGCGCAATGTTTGAAGAACAACCAGAGAGTCATCTACACCAGTCCCATCAAGGCTCTGAGCAATCAGAAGTACCGAGAGTTTCAAGCGGAATTCGGGGATGTTGGTTTGATGACTGGAGATGTCACCATCAACCCGACAGCCACCTGCTTGGTCATGACAACGGAGATTCTACGATCCATGTTGTACCGTGGCAGCGAGATCATGCGAGAAGTGGCGTGGGTGGTGTTTGATGAGGTGCATTATATGCGCGACAAGACTCGTGGTGTGGTCTGGGAGGAGACGATCATCTTGCTGCCCGACAAGGTGCGATATGTGTTCCTGTCTGCCACGATTCCCAACGCTATGCAATTCGCCGAGTGGATTGTCAAGACACATAACCAGCCCTGCCACGTGGTGTACACCGACTTCCGACCGACACCTCTCCAACACTACTTCTTCCCCGCCGGTGCCGACGGCATTCACCTGATTGTCGACGAAAAGGGCACATTCCGAGAGGACAACTTCAACAAAGCCATGGCCGCGATCGCCGACAAAGCTGGTGACGATGGCACAGATCCAATGGCGAAGCGGAAAGGCAAAGGAAAAGACAAGAAGATCAACAAGGGAGGAAGAAAAGACGGACCGACGGACATCTACAAGATTGTGAAGATGATCATGATGAAGAACTACAATCCCGTTATTGTCTTCTCCTTCTCGAAGCGTGATTGCGAGAATTATGCTCTGCAAATGAGTCAGCTCGCTTTCAACGACGAGTCGGAGAAGGCTATGGTGTCGAAAGTGTTCTCTTCCGCGATTGAGATGCTGTCAGACGAGGACAAGGAGCTGCCGCAGATCCAACACTTGCTCCCGCTCCTGCGACGAGGTATTGGCATTCATCACTCTGGTCTGCTCCCGATCTTGAAGGAGACGATCGAGATTCTGTTCCAAGAAGGTTTGATCAAGGTCCTCTTTGCGACTGAGACCTTCTCCATCGGCCTGAACATGCCGGCAAAGACCGTCGTCTTCACGTCAGTACGTAAATTCGACGGTACCTCCCAGCGATACGTCACTCCCAGCGAGTTCATCCAAATGTCCGGACGAGCTGGGCGGAGAGGTCTCGATGAGCGTGGTATCGTGATCATGATGATCGACGAAAAGATGGAGCCTGTCGCAGCAAAAGACATTGTCCGCGGAGAGCAGGACAAGCTGAACAGTGCCTTCTACCTCGGGTACAACATGATTCTCAACCTGATGCGAGTCGAGGGTATCAGTCCGGAATTCATGCTTGAGCGGTGCTTCTATCAGTTCCAGAACGCGGCTTCTGTCAACGGATTGGAGAAGCATCTGGTCGAGCTTGAGCAAAAGAAACTGGACATGATCATTGCGAACGAGGCCGAGATCAAGGAGTACTACGATCTTCGACAAGCACTCACCAACTACGCCACGGACATGCGAGAAGTCATCACACATCCTCAATATCTCCTCAAGTTCTTGCAAGCTGGTCGCCTGGTCAAGATCAAGTACAAGGATTACGAGTTTGGCTGGGGAGTCGTGGTGAACTTCATGAAGGTTAAGCCTGCTCGCGGTCAGAAGGAAGAGGACATCAAAGCCTCGCAATCAGTGGTTGTCGATGTCCTGATGAGCGTCGCAGTTGATGGCGCCACTCCTCAAGTCGGAGCGAAACTGACCGAGGAACTACCACCTGGCGTTCGACCGCCCGCGCCCGGCGAGAAGGGCAAGATGGAGGTTGTCCCCGTCATGAATGGCACAATCGACAGCATCGGCCATATCCGCGTCTTCTTACCCAACGACCTCCGCACGCAAGAACAGCGCAACACCGTCCGCAAGTCCCTCGAAGAAGTTTCCAAGCGCTTCCCCGACGGCATCGCCATCCTCGACCCGATCGAAAACATGGGCATCAACGACGAAGGCTTCAAGAAACTCCTCCGCAAAATTGAAGTCCTCGAACACAAAATGCTCAACCACTCCCTCCACAACTCTGAAGCCCTTCCCGCTCTCTACGATCAGTATCACTCCAAAGTCCTCCTGTCCAACGAAATCAAAGATACCCGCAAGAAGATCAACGACGCCCTTTCTGTCCTCCAACTCGACGAACTCAAGAACCGCAAGCGCGTCCTCCGCCGCCTGACCTTCGTCAACGAACAAGACGTCGTGCAACTCAAAGCCCGCGTCGCATGCGAAATCTCCACCGGCGACGAACTCGTGCTCAGTGAACTGCTCTTCAACGGTTTCTTCAACGATCTCCAACCGGAAGTCTGCGCCGCGGTCCTGTCGGTGTTCATCTTCGAGGAGAAGAGCGACGACCCGCCGAACCTGAAGGAGGAACTCGCCAAGCCATTCCGCGAAATTCAGGCGCAAGCAAGAACAATTGCCAAGATCAGTATGGAGAGTAAGGTGCTGGTGAATGAGGAGGAGTATTTGCAGGGTTTCAAGCCGCAGTTGATGGAGGTCGTGTATGCGTGGACGAATGGGGCGAGCTTTGCGACGATTTGGTGAGTTGTTTCGTTCCCGACTGTGAAGATTGACTCGCTAATACGACTCTACAGCAAAATGACGGACGTCTACGAAGGCAGCTTGATCCGTCTGTTCCGCCGACTCGAGGAGTTGCTGAGGCAGATTGCGCAGGCGGCGAAGGTCATGGGCTCGGAGGAGCTGGAGCAGAAATTCGAACTTGCTCTGACGAAGGTTAGGAGGGATATTGTCGCGGCGCAGAGTTTGTATCTGTAATGTATCAAAACCTGAGTCTCTCTTCTGGCTTGGGTCTGAGCTGATCTCGCAGTTTTTGGAGATGGACGGCGATCTGAACCAGCTTGTAGGCATGTAATGATTGAATTTCATGTTATACGAAGCGCATGGCGCTCGGAAACCTGCTGATCGGCTGGACGAGTTGTGAGTTGTGTCGTCCAGACCTCGCTCACCACTCCTCTTGGCAAGGCTGGCGCACGACTGGTGGTCTTGAACTTGTGCTACAAGACGAGGGCTTGGTATCCATTGAATCTCGATTCTGCTGACTGCAGACTTCACTTCAGGCACCTATCGCAGCGTGTATGAACTGCCTAACTCGCTTGTCCTGGACATGTCACGTATTCCAGCCGGCCGCCAGAGGTGGCATCGCCAATTTGGTCGAATCGACCCGTGGGGAGGGTGGGTGGTGGTGCGCTTATCTGGAGCGCGCACTTCTAGTTCTCATCGACGGTGGCGGAGATCGCACATCGTTTCGGCTGAAGCCTTCGCCCTGAACCTGCGGTCCCCTTTTGCTTCGAGTTGTGTCTGAATAGTCCTTGTTTTGAAACGACATGCTTCCGCCCTGCGAGGAGATGGACAGCACTACGCAACGCCGAGGGAAAGCATCTTGCCAATCGGCGAGAGCTCTTTGACAGGAATGGCGTGCCATCAATGCAGCCGCTTAGTAAGAGTTTCTTCGGCGCTGAAATCCGACTCGGAGATGTTAGAGCTGTGAAGAGCGGGCTCCAATGTTCGAGGCTCAACATCGGCGTTGACGACCAGGACATTGTTGTCGGTCGTGTTATATCGCCGTCAAGCATGCGGGCCTTTCGCAGCGCCCTCAGTTGACGCTCCTGCTGATTAGCTATAGCGCAGATTCCAGCAAAAGCAACATTCAGTCAACCACGCCCGTGAAATTGCATACTAGGACACGATGCAGTACCATGGCTCTGCTCCTTTGGCAGGAGCGGCCGCATATACGATCAGAGGCCACGAGGAGCTTTGGCTATGCTCTCATGCATACCTTACTGCGGCGAGGCGCGACAGCCGACCCACGGGTCCGGGAGAAGGTTGCCTATATCAAAGACGATACCATGATCGAGGCGCTCTTGAAAGACGGTTCATCATCGCCTTCATGAGTGGGCTCGAACTGGCTTTCCCCATGCAGCCTTTTCCCTCTGGCCGGGCCCAGTTCTGCACCAATCATGACCCAATTCAATCAATCGACTTTGACTTTGCCGGACTACCTCATCTTTCCGAATACAAGCCACGACAGTATCTCAAGAGCCTGGACGTCCCACCCATGCTCGGTGGTGTCGCGTCTCTGCGCCGCAGAGTCGATCTCGTTCAGAAGCTCCTCTGGTGACCGCGGGCATTATGCCTGACACTGTTGCAGCTTGTGTAGTTGATTGAACATACCGAGAGATTCTAAGCGCACGACTGCGGTAAGCGCCAATCTGCCAACGATTTCTCCGCTCAACACTCTGCTCCGCCTATCGCTGAAGCAATGCGATGAAAGCGCTCAAGGCTTCTCTCGATGCTCTCTGAGCTCATTGAGTTAACCCACATGGACCTAAAGCCAAGGACTACGGTCCTGAAAGCTGCAGCGGAGTCCGGAAACGTTGAGATAGTAGTCACCTATCTGCATTGGAGGTCGCTCCCAGCGCAACCCTTTACAGACACCATAGACGTCCGCGCGAGCGTTGCTGGAGTGGACGGATACTCGCGAGAGTCTGCGCGGGCTCCGCGAGTAAAGCAGACCGCTATATAAGGCTTCGCGAGGGTTTGAGAGGCTCCGCGGACCGATAAAAAGCTTCCGCCAGCGCTCGCGGGGAAGATAGGTGGTTTCGGGAGCTCTACAAAAGAAGCAAATGAGTTCGCGAGCGCCAGCCAGGGAGACAGTCGAACTCGCGAGCTTCGCGAACAACGGGCAACGGTTCGCGAAAGAGAGGACAACGTCCGCGAGCGCCCGCGAGAGAGACAGACGCCCTCTCGAGCTTCGCGAACAGTAGATAAGGGTTCGCGAGTGAGAGTACTACGTCCGCGAGATCCGCGAAAGGCGGTCTCGCGATCTCCGCGGGCAAAGGGAGCAGATTCGCGAGAGCCCGCGAAGGGGATAGACGCCCTCGCGAGGTCCGCGGGAAGAGAAACTAGGTCCGCGAGAGTACGCGGGAAATAAGTATAGCCGTAGGAGCTCCGCGGAAAAAGGCAATATGTCCGCGAGAGCCCGCGAAGGAGAAAGAAGCTCTCGCGGGTGAGAGAAACACCGTTAGGGGGGTCTATAAAGGAGTATAGCTCCCTCGCGAGCTCCGCGAGTAAGAGAACTACCTCCGTAGGTAGAGAAACTACCGACGCGAGGCCCGCGAGGTACTCGCGAGAGAAAGAGAGGTATCTACGAGAGTCCGTAGAACGGATAGACGCCCTTACGAGCTCTGCGAATAACTTCCTCCGCGAGACCCGCGAAAGGAAGTTATAGGTCCGCGAGGAACTCACGTAGGAGAGAAACGGCTCCGCGAGAGATCGCCAAGGAGATAGACTCTCTCGCAAGGTCCGCGAGTAAGGAGACTCCCTCAGCGAGACTGGCGAATGCGTAGAGAGCTCGCGAGGATATAAGATATCTCTACAAGGAGCTCGCGAGGTTGATAAGCGGACTCGCGAGAGTATCAGAGGGCTTTGCGAGGAGCTTACAATAGTAGAGGACGCCCGCGAGGAGCTCGCGCGGGTAGAGTACGTCCGCGAGGAGCTCGCGAGGGGTTAATACGTCCGCGAAGAGCTCGCGAGAATTAAATAAGGATTCGCGAGGGTATTAGAGGTGTTCGCGAGCTTCTCGCGAGAGTAGGGGCCGTCCGCGAGGAGCTCGCTATCGAATAGGGGGCACCGCGTAGCTCGCGAAGGGCTATAGAGGAAAGAGAGGTCCGCCGCGGGATTCGCGGAAAAATAGGCGGTCGCCGCGGAGCTCGCGAAGTGCTCGTAGGGGACAATGCATAACCGCGCGGGACTTGCGAGGAAGCTAGAGGTCGCCGCGAGTCTCGCGTAGGGCTCGCTAAGGAAGAGGAAGTTCTCGCGGGACTCGCGAGGAAGTAGGCGGACGCCGCGGAACTCGCGAAGGGCTCGCGGGGGGATAAAAAATGCTCGCACGGGATTCGCGAGGACGTTAGAGGTCGCCGCGAGTCTCGTAAAGAGGTCGCGAAGGAATAGGAGGTCTATACGGGACTCGCGAGAAATTCGGCGGTCGCCGCGAAGCTCGCGAAGGGCTTATAGAGGAATAGGAGGCTCGCGCAGGACTTTTAATACAGTAGGCTCGGCTCGTAGAGCTCGCGAAGAGGTAGGCGGTCGCCGCGGAGGGATAGGAGGTTCGCGCGGGACTTGCGAGGAGGTAGGGGGTGTATGCAAGTCTCGTAAAAGCCTACGCGGAGCTCGCGACGAGAGACTACGTAACGGACTTGTGTGGATCTTGATTAGCTGGATATGCTCGAGCACTTGCTAAGACGCCTCAAACTTGCGACTCCGCTGGATCTTGCCCGGTCTACTGGGCATTCCCCTCGCCCTAGTAGGGACAAAATTGCGAAGCCCTTGAGCAATACAGCGGCCAGTGTATGAGTATCGAGACCACATTTTCAACGACCAGGACAAGGATGCGGTTGTCCTGTTGCACGGGGCGATACACGTGCAAGCTATGGCTCGACTCTTACTAATCGAGTCTCTTCACAGGAAGACGACTAATGAATCACCGGCGCCAGGAGATACTTTACATTCGGCCATGCGAACACGCAGTCCAGAGATGTTTCGGCTCGTTCTAAACCACGGAGCCTTAGTGGCCAAGAACGGGGCGACGGAGCAAACTTAGACCTTTCCGCTTGTTATGGCGTACAACAAACCACGTTGCAAGAAACCGCAGCAGGCGGTTGCCACGATGTCGTGGAGTGTTCCATGTGATCGACGTACAGAAAGATACTTTACGCGAAGACCAGACGTCTGTAGTGAGGAAACCAAACGATACGTTGATAAAGGCCATGCATCTCCGATCTGTATATGCACTATGTAGCATCTGAGTTCAATCGAGTGTAAGCATAGTTGCAAAGATACATGCAGTAGTGCAGTTCACCGTGTCGTCATCGGCGTAACGACCCTCATAAGATGTCTCCAAAACGATTGCGGCGACTCGTCCAGACCGTCGTTGCGAAATAAGGATATGGTACACCATGTGGTGCTAAGACTGGTGGTTGAACGGCCCTTGCAGGGTGATCAGCGAAGGATTGCGGCGACTCGTCCGGTATCGCGTGACCGTGAACGAGCAGTAGCTGGCCTCGACCGACTAGCGCTCAATCTGGATGAAGTATTCGCCCACGAGCGTTGGCAGATCCAGGCAGATGTATACTTCTCCTGGGGACAAGCCATCTTCCGTCTTCCGATCTTGGAACATGGATCGTGACGATTTCATCGTAATCTGACGCACCCGTGGTCACAGTCAGCGCGTGTGCAAGAATGGATACAGGCCAAGGTGGAGACTTATCACTGAAAATGGGTGATCAAAACGCTGTTCGGCCGCGACTCTCCGTTGGTTATTTCGATGTGGATATTTTGGTTACTGCTTGAAAGACGTCTCGCGTCGATGGTGATGGCGACGAAGTCGCTGGGATGTATAGTTCCCCGTCGGCGCCGAATGAGAACATCGTCGATTGATCTCCTACTCCTCCAATTTCGGACGACGGGCCCTGGTGGTGTATCCATACTTTGACATTGTCCCTGGCGGGTGAGAAGGGTGGGGTCAGGCAGGGCTTGGATGAAGAAGCCAAGGAACCCCACCAGTAGCAACAGAAGGGTGGACAAACGGTGCATCTTGGTCGATAGCGTGGTGGTCTGGAATGGGCAACGGTGGGCTTAGGAGTACTGTTCGCAACGGAGGGGTCTCACTCCTTTCATATATACGTCTGCCATTCTCCCCAACAGAGCTGGTGATAGGATGAACTTGTCAGATCCTTGAGTTTTGTGATGGTGCAATCGGACTCCTTCGGCTGTGTCCAAACCCAGGCAGGTGCCGAAACACACGTGCGGGGATTATACGAGTGAACGTGGGCGGTTTCTAAGGATGGCAGAAGTCCAAGCCAGGGAATCGACGAATTTCGACTCTGTATTGGACCGATCACCGGAGATGTCGGTATCTCCTTCAGGGACCAGGCACTGGTATGCTTGTAGTCCAGAGTCGTTGTACCCTTATCCCTGGAAACATCCAGAACATTTGTCATAATAACAGGACATGCAACAACAAGATCCGGGAGGTCCGTCGTCGAATGGTGCTCCAGGCGTATAGACTAGAACATCCGTCTCCAACTCTCCCGGCTTTCAACCTCCATCAACGACGTCGTACCCTCGCACGAAAGGATTCATCACTCTGTCTTCTAAAAGGTCGAAACCCAAGCACATCAGCTACATCGTAACATCGAGCGACACCGATCTACACGGAACCATGCAACTTCTCCAACCCTCGATCGTCCTCTCTCTGGCCGCGGCCGTCCTCGCCAAGATCCAATGCGGAGTTCGTCGTTCTGAACGCTGCTGTCCGAATTCTGCTGACAAGAGATAGTCATGCGTGGAGAGTGGAGAGGAATTCAAACCTGGCTATTGCCATATGCCTGACGTATTTGTCGGAGGAAAACCTTACACACCGACCTACAAGTGTGACGAGGTAAGCAACATGAACCGACGTTGTCTATAGATGATGCAGTTATGGTATGGTGCTAACTCGAAATTTTTCTCCCTCGACAAAGGCCTGGGCTTGCTCTATTACAGGGGGCCGATGCTACCCGGAGGATCACTTCGAAGGGAAATACCTACTTGCAAAGTGCAACACTATTCACCCTTCGGAGTGCGAGTGATAGTAGGGCCAGTGTTTGGGACCGATGGAGTCGAAAGGCGCATCGCAGGGAGTTGATATCGCATGGCCACTGGGTTGGCCCCGGACCAGTCTTCTCCGCGTCATCCTCTCCAGTACTCTTGACGCATCTCGTTGGCTCGCCATATCATTGACTGGAGCATGTCGACTCCTAGTGTTTTCCAGATGGGACGAGGGAAGGTTGATGTTAGAGGCCAGCTGCGACAATTTGCTTGTTTTGTTGTGTCTTGCACTTTTACCACTCAGTCAATATTCCAAGGCCCGCAATTGCTGTACAGTTCTCTCCCAGCTTCCTCTTTGCTGGCATCTGCATGTCGGGATGGGTTTCACTCGTCTTTCCCACACTTTTTGAGCGAAGGCCGCTTTGTTGCTGCTGTACGGCAGTCCATGGCACCCCGGTCCGTTCGTTCAATCCCCTTGCGCCTCACACGGTGTTATAGTCTATTAGACTCGTTATTACCTCTTCCGCTACCGCTACCGTTATAGCTGTCGTTACTACCGGTATCTATCGAAGCTCTTAGAGTAGCT